>SSNS01000412.1:96110-122458 GCA_006937985.1 Aphyosemion australe | reverse complement strand
GGTCCGCATTGCCGGCAGTAAGTCGGGCTCGTTTCCGGTGAGAGTTGGACTCCGCCAAGGCTGCCCTTTGTCACCGATTCTGTTCATAACTTTTATGGACAGAATTTCTAGGTGCAGCCAAGGTGGTGAGGGGATCCGTTTTGGTGGCCTAAGGATCAGGTCTCTGCTTTTTGCAGATGATGTGGTCCTGTTGGCTTCGTCAGAACGTGATCTCCGGCTTTCGCTGGAGCAGTTCGCAGCCGGGTGTGAAGCAGCTGGGATGAGAATCAGCTCCTCTAAATCCGAGACCATGGTCTTGAGTCGGAAAAGGGTAGAATGCCTTCTCCAGGTCAGGGACGAGGTCCTGCCCCAAGTGGAGGAGTTTAAGTATCTCGGGGTCTTGTTCACGAGTGAGGGAAGGGTGGAGCGTGAGATCGACAGGCGGATTGGTGCTGCGTCTGCAGTGATGGGGGCGTTGTACCGGTCTGTCGTGGTGAAGAGAGAGCTAAGTCGAAAGGCGAAGCTCTCAATTTACCGGTCGATCTACGTTCCTACCCTCACCTATGGTCACGAGCTTTGGGTAGTGACCGAAAGAACGAGATCGCGGATACAAGCGGCCGAAATGAGTTTTCTTCGCAGGGTGGCTGGGCTCTTCCTTAGAGATAGGGTGAGGAGCTCGGTCATCCGGGAGGGGCTCGGAGTAGACCCGCTGCTCCTCCACAGCGAAAGGAGCCAGTTGAGGTGGTTCGGGCATCTGATTAGGATGCCTCCTGGACGCCTCCCTGGTGAGGTTTTCCGGGCACATCCAACCGGGAGGAGACCCAAAGGAAGACCCAGGACACGCTGGAGAGATTATGTCTCTCGGCTGACCTGGGAACGCCTTGGGATTCCCCCGGAGGAGCTGGCCCTCCTTAGGCTGCTGCCCCCGCGACCCGACTCCGGATAAGCGGGAGAAAATGGATGGATGGATGGATAGATGTAACTTAGCATTAATCTTGTGTGTAAAATGATGCATATGCTTCATGCTTGGTGGTTAGGCTACCTTCCATGTTACTGAGATCTGTGAGAATCCGCACACATTCACTTTCAAGTTAAAATTAGCTAAATAGAAATGGATGTGATCTGACAAAGATGATGTGTAATTCAGAATTTTGCTAAGGCTAACCTTGCTAGCTGCTAACAAGAAGCACACGCTGCTCAATCACATTGAATTACTCAGACAAAAACAAAACTTTTAACTGCATAAACAGTAAATGAACAGAAAAAATTAACTTACTGCAGATGAACGGTGGTCTGCCGAACGCAGATAGGCTCACCATTGTGCAATGTCGATGTGCTAACCATGGTGCTACGGCTAACAACAGAAACACGACCTGGGCGGAAATGACGTCAAACCTAAGCGCTTTCACCCAGCTGTCATTCATTTCCCATGCAGCCAATGAGCCCAAAGCCCGCCGCCCCATGTGAAATCAGGCTCAGCTTCGTAAACGAAAAGAAAGTATTGGAAACGTAAACTCAGGCCTGAGAGCAGAGGAGGAAGAGAAACGTAAACTCGGCCACAACTTTTGTTTCATTTAGTTTTCCTTAATGAAATTTGTTTTTTGGTTGCAGTTTTAGGTTCATAGTTATATTTATTTTTTTTATTTACTGTTTTTATTTACAATTTATTTTTTCAAGTTTCAAGTTTTTTGGTTCGAATTTACAATTAGTTTTTTCGAGTTTACATGGAGCTGAGCCCATTTTGACCCCATACATTGGTTCAATCACCAGCTATGTTTTATTTAGGGCTGGTTTAACTGATCCTGAGAAAGGCTTGAATGGCTGAAAAAGAGAAAATATACAGGTATAAATCACGTAGTTCATTCAGGAATGACTTCTAGAGCGAATGCAGCTCTCTCACAAGCCTTTAGTATATCGGATTTGTCCAAATCGCCTTAAAGAGGTGGAAAATTGCTCTGGATTAAGATTGGAAAAGCTGTTGCTGTTGGCCATCGCAGCCCCTGACAGCAGGTTATGTTGAACACATGTACAGTAATATCCTGTGTGTGCAAAAGCACATTCTTCACACTCCCGTGCAGCCAATGAGCCCAAAGCCCGCCGCCCCATGTGAAATCAGGCTCAGCTTCGTAAACGAAAAGAAAGTATTGGAAACGTAAACTCAGGCCTGAGAGCAGAGGAGGAAGAGAAACGTAAACTCGGCCACAACTTTTGTTTCATTTAGTTTTCCTTAATGAAATTTGTTTTTTGGTTGCAGTTTTAGGTTCAAAGTTATATTTATTTTTTTTATTTACTGTTTTTATTTACAATTTATTTTTTCAAGTTTGAAGTTTTCTGGTTCGAATTTACAACTTATTTTTTCGAGTTTTCAAATTTTATTTGAATTTACAATTTATTTTTTCGAGTTTACATGGAGCTGAGCCCATTTTGACCCCATACCAATGTCCTTCATTGCATTAAATACTAACAAAAATATTTTGAGAATTGATTACCTCAAAGAGAGAATGCACGCAACACTGAAGTATGATCACTTCCACAATTTAGCTAGCCAAGCTAACGCAGCAATACTGGCATTTGTAATTCGACACCGGCAGGCAAAAAGCAAAGCCAGTAAACAGGAGCAACCCAGAAGTTATTTCTTGTACCCCTAAGAAGCCACGGTATCTTTTTGTTTTACTCTAATATCGGTGAAGCAGGTTAGATGCTAATGTTGAGCTAACAATGCTAATGGTGAATTAGAAGCAAAAGGTCTGCTCTAAAATGATCTCAAGCTACTTTTTCAACCACCAACAACTGAATATTACAGTGAAATGTATGTGTGAAGTGAATAATGAGTCACTAGTGGTGTTTTACTTTCTTTAATGAGTCATTCAAAACTGTAACAGCAAGCTAACAGTAAGATGGCAAACAACCACACTTCCTTTAATTCCGGACACATATTACCGTAATAATTGCCCATCCCGGATGAGCGATCTTCTCACCCTATCACTAAGGGAGAGCCCAGACACCCTGCAGTATTACTTCCATATACTTTGCAATAGTGATATTTTGTATAATACTTTAAACTGATTCATATTTACACAGCATTACAAATTCTCATCCATACTCTAAAGACCACTATGAACATTCGCCTCTACGTGCTTTGTGTTTTCTAAAATTTAGCTGTCCTCTTAACTCATAAACCCCATTCCTTTCAGAAAATATTGGTAATATTTTCTACTAACTGATTATTTCCTGCACTGTACATTATTTGTCCAGTTTTAATTTTTACAAGACCCATAAATTTAACAATATTTGACTCTAAAACGAATGAGTTTGTGTGCTCCAGATATGCCACTTTATGAATTATTCTTATTGCGTTTTTTGTAATCTACTCATCAACTTACTGTATATGAATCATCTTTACTTCTGAGCTGTAACTGGCAACAGTCACGAAACCCACGGAACGGCAGTGAGATAGTAACTTTTTGCTTAGAAAAATGGGCTGCAGTGACCAAATTTGACCACTGGATGTCATAATTACGTCATTTTTACTTATTGCACCTTTAAGCTTGATGAATGAAATGCACATATTTGAATCAGCTGGAGGTTAATGAAAATGAGAACCCATGTCTGCTCCGCTCTTTCAAAGGCAACCTAAATCTTGGGATGTTAAAGTCTGGTGGTTTCACACCCTAAACGGAGGTGTGGTGGGTTTACGAAGGAATGAATGTCACCGCAGATCACATGACCAAGTCTGGTACATTTGCCGTTATCCCTCCCAACAGTCTCATGACCGTCTCTCAAATAATTGCTCCTGTCTGAGGGCTTTTAGACCAGACTCTCATCTCAAGTGAATTGGAAGCAAAGGTCTCCATTATGATTAATATGATAATCTTTTCCCTTTGATTTAGCTCTGACTGGCAGCCGTTCAAAACTCCAACAATTTTCTGATTATTAGATGTGGAACAATGTAAAAAGCCACGAGGCCAGAGGCCACCTTTCATCCCAGTCCAGGGTCGGTTAATCATTTTTTGGAGTGGTCTGGTTGTAGAAATGCCTTGGTCCCCATTTCTGGAGGCTTGGCCCCCGAGGCACTCCTAAGCTGTAATTAGGCCCGAGCAGAGTGGAGTGCGGAAGGAGAGAAACTCCCAGCACTCAGCCTGATTGGGCTGAAAGTGGCGCTGCGCTCTTTGTGTCCCAAATCCTACCCTGCTTAACCGAATTATCACACTTCCTACGTCCCAGCTCAACTCTCACACATTAATTCTGTCACGTTTTGTGACTAAAGGGAACTTACATTTGCTAGAAGCGCCACTCAAATTTAAACATGAGCTGCAACGCAATTAGTACAAACCACACTTTTGTTCAATTGATATCTTTTTTCTTCTGAGCATGTGTGATCCACAGAAATAGGCATTTTTATAATAAATAAATGATGTAAATGTACTTTTTCCACAGTAATATATAAATCATTTCCACAAAAACACTCAAACTAATTTTTACTTGTGAGCAGAAGGGAATTACAGTTTGTGGAAGGGAAATCTGTTCTGCAGATGCAAATGATGCAGCGCTTCTTCTGTTTTAAATCAGTTATGATGATCTGAGGTTTGCCATTGAAATGGTGGAAACATATTCATCAGTGTTGCATTCATGTAAAGCAGTCATCATAAAATATTAAGACTGTGTCTGAGAACCCGTATGAAACGATTTATTTTTTAAGTCTCCCTAACAAGGATTACATACCCCGAACTACCCTGATATTTTTCATGGAAATTGATTTTAGAGATGGGAAATTGAGTCTGGTAGGCTGCTGTAGCCCATCTGCTTCAAAGTGTTTCCCATTTTTCTTTGACTTTTGATATCAAAAAGGCATTTTCATTGATATCTTACCAGCAGGCAAACAAAGCAATTGCCTTGGGCCCTAAGTTGACCAATGGCCCCCAGACAATCGCCGTTTCTCAACACCCAAATACGCTAGTACGTTCTTGTGTACTTGTCAAATATGTTCTTGGCAAGTTCTACCGAGTACCAGAAGACGAGGACGGCATTTGGAACAAAGCCGTACTCCGTTATGTCATGGCAACAACCACTGCGTTATGCTACTGTTAAAAAACAACCTGAAATAAAAATAAAAGTCTAGTTTGTCCCTTAAATAACAAAATAACAATTATTACATAAAATTTGTAAAATAATTGGTCCACGTTTTAATCAGAGCTGATAAAATACCAGCATTTGCCGCTGTTAAATTAAAAAAGTTACTTTTTTTCATCAAAACAGAGCTAAAGGCAGAGCTTTAAGACAACGCTGCTTTTATTTTGATAGTGGGTTAGCTAATTAACATTGTGAGGGACCGTGAAGAGTCAGAAAAAAAACCACACAGCTAATTTTAAAGATTACACAAAATTAAATACAATAATAGACAACTTGATATTAATTTATTTAGATGTAATTATTTGTATTTTCGATATAAAAACACCACAGGTATGAGCTTTCTCCTCTACCTTTTTCCATTTGGTGTATAACGGTTTGTGACACAATCCATTATGGGATATTTTGCCAGCCCAAGAGCGCTGAAGGTTGCATCGATGCATCCTCGATACAATGAACGGAGCAAGAACACATCTGGAAACTTTGAGGGTACTTGCCATGGTGTGTACTTAAGGATTGGAACAGTACTTGGGCCAGTGTTGATGACGTTTCACAAGTATGTGTGTCCAGTCCTCCTCCATTTTTTTGTAGTCCCACGAGCCGGGTTGTAACAGTACACAAGTCCATTGGGGGTCCATTTAGCCTTGGGCCCCTGTCACCGGTAGGTTCGTTCTGGATCCAAGGGAGGACAAGCCTTCATAAACCCAGACAGGAGTTCAGACAAAAATAAGTAGGCAATTTATTTAAAAACAGTTAAAATTGTGCCCAAAAAGTCTCTAAGACCCTATTCTAAAAATTGTCCTCCAACGATCGTCAGCCAGGCCACCATCCAGTCAGTCAGTAGCTCCGCATCCCGGCAGCGCTCATTCCCTCCGGGTACCACACGCCACTCCCTGTTAGGGCCTCCGTCTAGTCTCTCGCTCCACACCTCTGCAGCTCCCTGGCACCGCTGCACCCCCGGGGGTGGGGTACGCCGCCCACCTCGGCCCAAGGCCCTGCCCGGACGCAGGCACCAGCACCAGCCGCTTACCAGTGCGGAGGGAGGGCCACCCACGCTCCTCCGCACTCAGCCGCCTGCCCATCTCCCGGGAACGTGCTCCAGGTGCCAATCTGCGCTCCGGGGGGGATTGGGCGCACGTGCACCCGTGGGGGCGCTGCCGTCCAGGGCGCACCCTCTCCTTTGCCAGTCGTCTACTCCGTCGCCTCTTTTGCTGTCCTCTCCTGTCTTCCTCCAGCTCCTTTTATTGAGCACAGTCAATTAGCCACACCTGCTGGTGTGGCACACCTGTTAGAGGGCAGCTGATTGTCCCATCCCCTCCCCGTTCAGCCAGGTCAGTGTCTCTGGGGAGCTCCACAATGGGAAAAAACACACAACACATGCTAAAAGCTAAAAACATGCACTTAATTAAATAAAGTTATAAAAGTCACGCATGCAAATAAAAACACAATTCCCACTGTGTGACACCCCCAAATGTCTTGAAATGGCCCTGCTCTAGGAATGTCTTCTCTTTTTTGGACCATTCTCTGTAAACCCAGGTTGTTGAGGTTGACAGTCCCATTTCAACTTAAAATTCCAGGTCCCATGAACTTACTGTGTTTTGTCCCATGGGCGGGACGCTGGAATGCTAAGGGCTTCTTCTCCATTCTGATGCTTGATTTAAACTTCAGCAAATCATCTTTACCACGTCTAGATGCCTAAACACACTGAGTCACTGTGGTCTGAATGGCTGATTATCTCTTTGTGTTTACAATAATTGAACAGGTGTGCATTTATCCAGTAGGAGAATAGATGTCCACTCTAATTAGTCTTCACAATTTTGCTCCAACCAATGCTGTAAAAATCCAAATTCACCCAACGGAGACTCCTCCACAATTTCAGTGGGACACAAGCACCCTAACCCTAACCCTAACCCACCACAAGCATTCAGTTAATGACACACATATTGCAGCTTTAACATATATTAAAGATGTTGGACTGACTAAACATAAACATACATGGCCTTTTTTTATGAAATCTCTGTCATCAAGCAGCGTGGTATGTGTGTGTGTTGGATGGCGGTGGGGGTGGGTGGGTGGGATCTCATGTTGTGCAGCTATCCCAGAACGAACTTTCTATTTTTGTCCTCGAACCTTTGTTCTTCCTCAAGTGAAAGAGACGAGTGTTGCCCCTCTAATTAAGTGGCCATAAAAAAGCTGCATAGCAGGGTGCCAGAGGACTGAGAATGAGTTCTGTCAGGCCGATAAACTGGGGCTTCAGCCTCACTACTGGCTGCAAAATGAAACTGGATGAGGCTGGTGCAAAGCTGTGAAGTTAATTGTAAAGCCGCAGATCCCGGCATACTGTGCCAGTCTATTAATGTCTTTTAGGGGCCTCTGCCTCCGTCTGTAATGTCAACAAAAACAGTTATTATTGCAGATGGTTGAGAACTAAACCTAATTCTATGCCATGTTCATGAATAGAGAAATAAAAAAAACTAAGTTTAGTGTTTTAGCGAGACTGTTCGTTTTTATGTTTCTAATTCACCAGGGAAGTTCATATGGATAAAGTAGCCCCTGCTTTCCACCACAAGCTGCTGTTATAGTGGACAGGGTCCTTTCCACTGGCAGCTATGTGTAACGTTCTGGACGCTATCATTACGTCTCGAGTCTATTTTTTACGCGCTACGCTTCTGAAACACATCAAACTCCACAGTTTAGATCGGGACAGACAGGAAGTCTAACACGAAGGCAGTGTGAAACATCCAAAAACTTCCAAAATAAAACATCATTCACTTCACGTCATTTCCTGTGAAACCCCTGTAGCCGATGTAAATAAACAGAAAACGGACCTTTTTGGCTACATGCAGCTGACTTTCTCCTTGCTTGTGGACTTCTAAAATCACGCATGGTGTTGCAATTCTCCCGTGATTTTGTGACCTCGCGGGATCAACTGTGTGGAACGCTTTCGCTCCTGTTTCGCGTCAGAATCGCTGCCGGTTGGGAATGAGCTTGCGGGTAAAACGGCGCTATTATGTTGCGCGCCGCTTTCACGTTGCGCGCCACTTTCACGTCCTGTGGAAAGCTGAGGTTACTGCCTGTTTTCTACCAATTAAAAAACATAACAGTAAATTTTTTTTTCTTTCTTTTCTTTATGAAGAGTGGTTTGTCATGATTCATTTAATTGTAGTTTTAGTTGTTTTTGGAGCGAGATAAAATGTTTATATGATCTTGTAACCCAGGCTCTGCTGTTATTTGGATGATATTTATTATAGGGCATAAATTGTGATGCTAAACCTTTCCAGGCCCCAATTAGGGGGCGCTCGGGCTCAAAGGGATACATTTTTACCGCATTATTTTTTTAAATTAATTAATCATAATTAACGCGTTAAATTCCCACCCCTAAAATAAAAACATGTACATTTTTTTCTGTTTACAACAAATAAACTGTTTGTCACAAGCTCATTTTCAGTTTCCATTGAAAAGTCACCAATAAAAACAATAATGAAAACTTAAGATGAGGTTTTAGCAGCACAGCAGTGGGAGATTATTAAACCAGTCTCATCTAATGCACTAAAGCAGCCCAGCATATCTTCGACATGCTTGCACATGCCGTCGTTAACTGTGAAATATTGTCTCACCCATGCTGTAATAATCTTTTTTTTTGTGATTCTGGACTTTCCCCAGCTTCACAGTAAAATAACAGAGAAGGACGGTCCCTGAGCTCTCTGCAGTCACCACACCACACCTGGGCCTCAGCACCCTTCCTGCCCTCCCCGGGAATTCTTCACTTTCACCACCTGCAGAGGAGCGTGGAGCGGT
The DNA here is from genome assembly GCA_006937985.1 of Aphyosemion australe. Lineage (NCBI taxonomy): Eukaryota > Metazoa > Chordata > Actinopteri > Cyprinodontiformes > Nothobranchiidae > Aphyosemion > Aphyosemion australe. The sequence goes on along the minus strand of SSNS01000412.1, from coordinate 113,554 downwards.
GGGGGTGAGGAGGTGGGGTCCTCCTCATTACACCTTTCCCTCTCTTAAAGCCGGGCCCTGCAATTGAATTCCCTCTCGGCATTATTAGAGAAGCCTGTACAAGCTTGTGAGGAAGTAAAATCTGTATTTTAAGGCAGTGAAGACAGATGTTTTGTTTGGATGTCGTTGTACGAGAGTCTCATTAAAGGATGTGATGATATATGTAGGTGCACAACGATTACCCTTCTCCACTTTGAATAAACAGCTCATAATTATTTCTGAACACCCCTTCTTCATCCTGGTGATGGTGCATAAGTGTTTTGTTGATAGTGCCCCCTGCTGGCTGCATGTTAAACTGAAGCTCTTCATTTTGACAGTGATTTCCTACCTACCTGCCTTTCCAAGAACAGGAAAAGTTAAGAAAAAAAGAGCCTAGAGGTAGAAAACATTCCTGTGGGCAGCACTCCATCTAATCTTGGCTGCGTTTTAAGATTAGGCAGGCTAGCAGCATGCTTGAGCAGCCAAATATAATAATAATAATAATAAAAAAAAACACCAGGAGCATAGATTCTGGCAAGGATGTTTGTTTAATCTAACAGGAGTCGTGGTCACATAGTTTGCATTATTTCATTTGGCAAATTTCTGATTAAATATTACATCTTTGAGTTTATTTGTTTAGATTTATCATTAAAAAATAGATTTGTCTGAAACCAGACTCTTGTGATAAATTAGCATTCTGGTGTGTTTATTAACAAATTAATGAGTTTCTAATAAGTTTTTTTTTTTTTTTTTTTTTTAAATATGATACAAATTAGACATCTTTTAAACCAGTCAATGCGATTCCAGTTTCTTTTATCCTTTTATGGGTTTTTTTTAAATTTACTTTCCTCACAAATGACCTCTAGAACTATAAACACACGACTAACTGGACTCCTGTATGTCCTGATTCCAGTTTACTGATAACTCTTAGCTGGCCTATGTTAATACACAAACTCATTTAAAGCTAAAAGATGCTAGCGATGGCCCACAAACTGGACACCTATGTGTTGCTATGTCCTGCACACATTGAGGTCTTGTCCAGTCATTTCCAGAGATCTTTGCAAACCCAGCTCATTGGAGCAAAATCCCTCCCTCATCAAGATTACGTAAATCTTTCGCCGTTTATTTACACAAAACATCGAGCAATGCAGTAATATTACACATACATGCTGTTTACATGTAACACGTTATACACACATATATGAAATAATTACCAAGTAATAGGTTATAAAAGTAACAAATGTCACATAGCAACACCAACTGCTTGGTTTAGGCTGTAGGTCCCTCGCCGGGTAAAACAGTTACCCGTCAAAAATAAAAAAGGGTCATCATCTCATATACAATCATATGTATATTTAGTTTTCTTGTATTGTATAGGTCATTGACAGATGACTGAGTAAGGTGAGTCCTGTATTATTTATTATAATCGTACTCTAATACAGCAGCCTCTATATTCTTTGAAAAAAACAAAAGATTATTGGCCATGGGTCCCTAAAAAAGTTGAGTGGAATACTTTTTTACTGTCTTTTAAGCAAAATTCATCCAGTTAAAGTCAAAAATATATTATAGTTTATTAATAATAATAAAAAAACATGTATCTACTAAAATAAACACATGCTTCCATAAACATCTTACATACAGCTTTTAAAGTGGTCATGTTCAACACATCTAAAAGACATTTTAACTCTATTTTTAAAGCCACTTACATGCTATACATGTAGAGTACCATTGTCTATTGTATTATATTGCATAGCTAAAGAAGAGAACTGTAGCCAAATTCTGCAAAATTCTGCACATTTGTTACGCTATTTTCAGTCTTGACCTCCATAATACCAGAAATTATGATGCTTCTGTAGCTGCACAGTCTGTTCAGCACTTAAATGATGTAAAATACCAGGAAAATAGATGCAGCTATATAAGAAAGTTCAGTTGAAGTAAAAAGTATAAAGAAACTGTACATTACTACTGCTGTATACCAGTGGAAAACACATTTCTGTGATTTTTCTTGACTAAATTACAGTTCGTATAGAAAAAACATCTTTTTTGAAGAACGTCACTGTTCTTTTCCTCACGGACATCGTTCATGTTCCAGTTAGTATCCAGGATCGTTTTACTGTGTTCCTTCATCCCAGCTGATCATCTCTCTCCTACTTACTCCTCTGTGAACCGATCATCACCCTGGACACAAAATTGACTATGGCACTGGCTGGCTGCTCAGGATCGTGCTCCGCAAACAGGTGACAAATGTTGTCCATGGAAGTGCCAGTTTTCCTCGCCACAAAGCCAAAGATTCTGCAAAAAGGTGGAGCAAAGTACTTAATAGCAGCAGCCATGACCGACCTCAGACTGACTTGAGTGTTTTTAAAAATAGTTCTGGTTGCAGTTATGGAGAAAATTATAATTATTGACTTACTTCGCTGAAGGGTATCCATCTTTTTTCCACCTGTGTGGTAATGATAGTGGATCAGTGACGTGAAATTTTGCATGAAGACTTTTTTTTAAATAAAATTTTACAACCAGCTTTTTTATTATGAAAGCAAATCAAAAATACTCACTTTCTATCTTGAGGGTCCAGAGCACAATATATAACTGTGTTTACATTGTAGTGCCTCCTGAAAAAGAGCCTGAAAATAAACAGTTTTATGGTTTAGATCTTTACATGAGTGATGTAAATATGTGTGTGTGTTGAACTCACTTCCTCTGATTGTCCGTCAGAGTGATTCCCTGAGAAGACACTTTGAAGTGGACCACAGTGGAGTTAGGTGGAGGATCGGCGTTCAGGGTCATGGTGGTGGCTTTCTGCACGGCCTGAACGCCCGTGAGCGACTCCATCTCCACGGAGCCGAGGTACCACACGTTACAGGCTGCGTCGCACAAACAAAGTCAAATCACACACCGGAGAGGGAGAGAAATGACTTGTTTGCAGTGCAGAAATAGACGGATGTGTCAGGTGTTTATTTGAGCTCTCGTCCTCTTGTGTTTGACATAATGTCTATTCAGAGTGAGCGATTACCTGCTCCCTGTTTCAGCAGCTCTGCAGCAGAGTTAGTGACTGACTGAGCAGGGCTCTCCACCACATCTTCAAGAGGATCTTATGAATAAGATTAAGAATAAAAAACATCAAAATCAACAGCAACAGGCAGGATTAAACAATCAGACAGATCAAAAATGTAATAGAATGATCTTTGCTTGCTTTCTTTTGTTCTCAATAAATTAAGTGTGTGTGTGTGTGTGTGTGTGTGTGTGTGTGTGTGTGTGTGTGTGTGTGTGTGTGTGTGTGTGTGTGTGTGTGTGTACTCGTCTATACATCAAAGTGAGAACCGTTAGTAGCAAAATGAGGACATTTGCCCGGTCCTCGTTTTGGTGCAACCTTACAGAGCTCTACTCGTTAGTTTTAGCGGTATGCGTGAGTTAAGTTTTAGTTAAGGTTAGGAATAGATCAGCATTGGTTATGGTTAGGGTTAGGGTGTGGGTTAGGCATAATACAGTCACAAAAATTAACAAAAATGAATGGAAGTCAATGGATGGTCCTCACTAAGATAGTTAGGCGAGAATGTGTGTGTGTACCTTTGTCAGGTATGATAAGTTTGCAGGGCAGGGCCAAGGGAGTGATTGAATGCTGGCAGACCAACGCGGTTAGGCTTCCTGTTAAACAATAGTGTGTGAAAACAAAATGATAGTTTACTGTAAAGGTGCAAAACACTACCTACTGTACGTAATTAGTGAAAATTGGAAAAAGTGAGAGAAGGGATATGAAGAAAGAAAACGTCAAAAATGAGTGAAATATTACAAAACAAGAGCGTACATGAGTCCAAAAGATCCTAAATGTTTGTTATAGCCAATTTCTTTCAAGAAAACTAAATTTAAGTCAAATTTAGCTCAAATATAATGAATGACGACACATGAAGCAGCAGAAATCCACTGGCAGAAAGCACAGTGCACCAATAGAGGGCAGTGTCAGGTATACAGTTGATATTTTGCTGTAGAGGAACCAAAGAGACAGACGGTGATGAAAGTTTCTACTCACCAAAGTAGGGTTCGTTGGGACAACCCTTCAGCCTCACGCCTTTCTGCGTACACTCGATCAGGAAGTGACGCACCAATTCACTGGACAGATCTCCTCCTGGTGGAGAAATGGACCCGATTTAAATATCTGCTCTGAAATCTGTTGTTTCCCAGCATTTCCATTAAAGATATTAAACCACCACAGATTAACTGGCAGGGGGGGGTGATTCATTAGAAGCATCTCTGATGTGGCAACTCCCTCTGAGGGTGAGGTTTTTTCTTAAAGTGGGTTTGATTTCACACTTTTAAGGAACTAGACAGCTTCCAGCTTAAACTAAGACTCCATGATGTCACCGCAGGTGCTGCTGGATCACAGAAGGGCGACAGCAAACAAAAGGACAGGTGTGAACAAAAAGTTAGATAGTTGTAAAGGAGGGGAGGGGCGGTTTAAAGGGGGATTTGTGCAAAAATGTAAGTGTGAAATGTGGCATCACCATTGATGGGAATAACAGCGGATTACTGATGGAATATGTTTATTTTAGTAATGTGTAATCAAATTAATTACTTTCTCCAGCGTTATAACGTGTGTTACTGTAATTCTGCAGCATGGTGTTGATGCTGTCATCTGATTTGGATGTAAAGGGGTGGAAGTTTCACTGCTGCAGGCATGAATCTGCTCCTCAGTCTGCAGCCGTACCTTTCTCGGCGTGACCGCGGGACTTCCCATATAAGGAAGATCCGCTCACCCGTGTGTGTCTATACCTCCCAGCATCATAACTTCAAAGTTTGAGTCTGATCCAAGTTTGCAAATTTAACTCCTCAATCACATTTCTGTCTATTCTAGTGTCATTTTAATGCTGCCACTAGCTTTTGCTAATATAAATGCTAATTAAAAAAAATAATAAGCGTATTATACACAGGGCCTAGTTTACAGACGAAAACGACTGATATTATTTGTCTTTAAATAAAAAAAAATGCATGAATCTGTTTGAAATGTAATTTATGCCCAGGAAAAAAGTGCTTTTCTACATCGGTTGTGAGCAACGTAACCTCATCTACCCCCATCATACTGTTGAAAATGTAGAAATAATTCTATTTGCCATTAAAATTTTATTTTTATTTTTGTTTCATATCACACAATGACATTTTAATAGTTTAGATTAGTGTAATGTTTCCTTTTTGTCGTTCCTCCTGTTAGGTGCCCATTTATGTCCAATATTCAGTTTTATAATATATTTTATTATGTTCAAGTCTTTTCAGTAATTATTGCTTTAGTATTGTAGTAATTTATATTAAATGCAGTAAGTTTTATCCAAATTTTCTTGCATGTTTAAATGAAAATAGTAAAGCACTAGGTTAGTTACTTTTCCTGGTAATTAGTTACATTTATTATATTGCAACTCAGTTACTTTTTCAATGAAGTAATTAGTAACTATAAATAATTACCTTTTTAAAGGCACACTTGGCAGTTTTGCTTGCTTTTAGCACCCCCTAGTGTCCATTATTATTATCTGCGGTCAAAGCAAAAGTGAAACTCATCTCCTCGCTGTGCGTTCGTCTTTTTAACACCTTAATCTAACTGCTGAAATGTCTCCTCAGCCTTCATTAGTGTCTACAGGAGCGGTTCATCACTAAATCAAACAAATCAGCTGTGTTCATGATCTAAAACATGCTGGAAGCAGACTGCAGCACCAGGTATGTCAGCAGGGAGCGGCTCGCCACTCTGAAGTTGCAATTGCGGTATTCAGGCCACAGAGGGCGGTGGGGGGCTGAGTGACATTTTAACCCTGTAAAGGATCATTTTAGCACATGCTGGCTCAAGAAAATTATTTAGAAATGTGAAGAAGTTGCATAGTATGGCTTTAAAGTAACTTTCCCAACACTGGCCATCACGTCATTAAACATTCATTTATTATCATGTCTTGTTACTGGCTGTAGAATTTACTAGAATAAAACATCAGTGTCTCCAATAGGAAGTTCTGTGTTGACTAAAAACCAAACTTGGATATTAGCACTGAATAAGTCAGTCTCACAATTTCTCTGGGAGTATTTCTTTTTAAATCTGAGAAAAATATGGTTAATAAATAATTTGCCATTAAAGAATTCCTTTATGTGCGTTACATTTCCTGCGGTTGCAACACTCAACGGAATTCTTTGTGTCTTTACGTGATTTTTCTTTCACAAAATACACCACATTAATAATTAAACTTGTTAGCGAGGAAATATTTCAGGGATTAAATGTCTTGCTGTCACCTCCTTTGTTTTCATGTTCAAACATGGCCGAAGAATGTTTGGTCAGACTCCTCTAATGACTGTTTCTACCACGAAAACTTAAATAAACAGAACTAAAATCAAACTAGAAACTAAACAAACGACGTATTTTGATTTCGGGACGTGAGCATAACTTTTACGTCAGACCGGGAGACGGTATGTGGGACAGGGCGCTTTCCTGAAGAATCCCCTGGCATTAGAACAGACATATCCTTTGTTTGGTGCTGAAACCTTAGCTGCACATCTAAAACTATCAGACAACAGAATTCTGTTTGGTTTCATAATGGTGAAGCCCGGGAGAGACACGCAGAATAATGAGATTTTGGTCACAGAGAAAAACAGTCTCAGGTTCCACCATGAAGGAGAGTACAGTGGGCTGTAAGGGAAGACGGCTTTAGGTGTGACTTTTACGATTCTATGGAAGTCTCATCGGAACTGTGACGTTTTCATTTATGGAGTTAGAGTCGAAGATTAAAGAGGTACTCTACTCCTATTTTTAATACATTTGCAGTGGTCTCTAGTAGGAATGAATGTCTTGTAAGTCGGACTCTGGGGGGGTAAAAAAGCTCAGATTCACCTGTTTCAGCACGGAGAATTCAGCTGGAGGAGAACGAAGCTTTAGACGACAGGATTTGGAGTCTTATTTCCTGATATTTGGACATCTCGCCTCTGATTGGCTAATAGCAACGCAACTCTATCACTGACTCTGTTTACTTTGTAACATTGATGCTTTACCTCCACAAATAACTCAACCCTGAAGGAGTTCAGCCTCGTTGTGGAGTTGCTAATGCTAACAGTTAGCTTCTACTAGCCGAGACGTTCTCTGTGGTTTCCTGGACGCTAAACCAACAACAGCTTTACTCGTCGTGAGTCAAGATGAGTGAATTCATGAACGTTAAGTGACAGTGTGATGTAGATCTGTATGGATTTTCTAATTCTAGAGTTTCACCATCTATTTTCTATCTAATGCAGGAGACTATTTTCATGTTCAGCCTGCATGTTAAACTCAGAGTGACGATTATAATCAGAAATAATAATTGATTTTTTTTCAGTGAAGTACCACTTTTTTATTAGCATTGATTAAGTTTAAAGCAGGTAAAATACATTAAGAAATGTTTAACGATAACTTATCCATACGTTTTCTCAAACGTAGCATTTCTTCAAACTCAAAAATGTTGCAAAAAAACAAGATTGGTACAAATCAGAAAGGAGTTTGATTTTAAACACACCAGACTGTAAACAAACTCTACGTAACACACCTTTTTTGCTCTGTTGGAAAACGGAGGGAGGGGGCGTGGCCACCTTCATAGCCAGACCGTACGCTCCTTTGAAGGAGTGGCTGTCCCGCACAATAAAACAGCCGGGCTCTTTGTCCTTTAACACTGAAATAGCTGAAAGGAGAGAAAGAAAATTGTTGACTGAGAGCTGAAAAAGTTTCTTTCCTTTTATTTTTTTAAATTAAACAAAAGGTGAACATCATGAACCCACCTTGATCTCTTGAGATGTCTGGTTTGTACCAGAATTTCGATGTGTCCTGCACAAACTTGACAGTAACCTGCTTGTTGGCTAGAACATCTGGAAAACAAATCAATCTCCCATATGTATTTATTTATTATAATCCAGATGTTACACACATATGGCCAATTAGTAATAGCTGGCTTACCTGGTAGAGGTGAGGATGGTTGAGGAGTCTGAGCTGACAGGTCAGGTAAGATGTTGGGGAAAGGAATACTCAAGGAGCTCCCACTATGTGGACTGGAGAACCCACTGAGTGCAGGAGAGACTGTTCCCAGTGAGTGCTCCCCATCTGATGCTCTCTTTTTCTCAGGCAGCAGTGGAGGTTGCAGCAGAGACATCTGAGGCTGATGCTGCCCATCCACAGAGGGTAAAAGATCCCCGTCAATGTTCGGACAGTCCGTGCTGTAGCCGTGACCCGAGTCGTCCTGCTCATCAAAGTTTTGAGCGTGATTACGGCCGAGGGCGTAGCAGGCCATGCGGCTCCGCTGGCTGCAGCGGGGAGAGCTGTGGGCGTTAGGGGCAGGATGGGGGTGGTGTAAGGGAGGAGAGTGGTGGCCGTAGTCCAGAGAAATGGAATGCGGCGGCAGCTGTCGGGCAGTGGGGTAGTTGTTCAGGGAGGTGTGGCGGCTCAGGACAGGATGCTCTGGCCAGGACTGACCCACAGAGGAGCTTAAATAATAATAATAAACATTTTATTAGATTTTTATTTATTCTAACTTCCTTTAGATCTTCGATTATGAAAAATAAAAACGTGTGCTGCTTAAAAGCAAGTCTCTACCTGTCTGTGTGCTGATGGGTTCCAACTACGGAGGCAGAGTGTGTAGAACTTAGCACCCTGTGGCATGTGATGGAGGAGTCTGGCAGCGTCTCCACGGCAACATGACTGATGTCAGGAAATCCCGGGGGTTCTGCAAGGGTGCCAAGAAAATGTTAAACAAAAGCTCAAAAAGGATTTTGAAATGCAGAGTTTGAAAATACTGTGCAGCACTGCTGGTGTTCAAAAGAAAATATGGATTGACGAACGTTGTGGGTGAAAAATAATGCAAAAATAATTTTTTTCAATACATTTTTATTTAATTTAAATTTTAATGTTAATTAGTTAATTTTCTGTACATGCTTTGATTAGTTATGGAAACTAAAATGTGATTGTTGGTCGACCACAATGACAAAAAAATAAAAGAATCAGTGAACATGTCTGCAACAAGCAGGACTCCATAATAAAAAAATATGGTAGAGAAATAAATAATAAAAAAAAAAACTTTTAAGGATTTTTACTTCCCTGTAAAAGTTGAAATGTAATAAAAACGTTCCACGTGGCACCACTTTTAGCTATTAAGTCTATATATCCATATATAGAGTAAATCACAGATTCACCCCGCCACAGCCCATAGAGTCAACAAGCCAGACTGTAGCTAGAAATTAAAAACCTCCTGCCATAATTACCTAAAATCTTTACTTAAATAAACCATAGAGTGGAGTTGCTGACATCTACTGAAAAACGCTGGGTCTGTACAGTTAGGTTATTTTTTAACCTACTTTTATAGAAACCAGAGGTGCAAAGCTGAAAGACTTGCTTCCTAACTTTGTCACCATGGCGATGCAGTCTAAATGAATGCAGGGATCCTTGCCTGCATGTCTGAGGCACAGCAGGGGCACAGGTCTGCACCCGGACCCCACAACCTTTAGACTTACTGTAGATCTCCATGGAAACAGGCAAACAAGAGGTAATAAAGACATAAAATCTAAGTAGAAGGCCCAGAGCTTAGTGGGATTGTGTTTGGTACAGTGAGGAATAACGTGTGTTTTCTATAAATGAATGTGATTTAAAAAAACAACGTATAAATCTGTAGATAATATTCATCCTGTGGGATTTTGGAGTTGAATATGCAAACAGGGTGTCTTAATCTGCAAATAAATACCACAAAAAAATGAAAAGGAAGAAAATATCATTTTAATGTAAGTTCTGTCTATATGCTTTGTTTTTTTCTGGAAGCCAAAACTACGCAGGCATTCCTCAAAAGGCAGAGACCGGTCAGGAATTTCCCTGTTTTACCTCAAGAGGCGTCACAGCTTTTAACCTCAGTCTAAAAAAAATGCAGAAATGTATGTTTTTATGTATTTATGCAAAAAAAAATCACCAAAAAAAAAAAAAAAAAACTCTGCTTTTTAAATAACTCATCAAAAAAAAAAAAAAAAAGAAAATGTAGAGAAAGTGCACAAGAAGACTTCTGAACCTACCATGATTTGTTCTGTAGCCTCCATAAGACGGAGTTTGCATGTGATCGCTCAGTTCGGACATAGTTTTCACTGAAAACACAATTAAAAGAGAAACATCAGACAAAAACATTAACATATTTCGTAATATGGTGCACATGCAACACGTACCATAAGGTGTTGGTGGCGAGATGGGAAACGCAGGAGTGGGAGGAGTCATGTCACTGCCTGCCTCAACGCCACCGTCCATCATGTCTGACCCGTGGCTTCTATAACTGGCACTCTCACTTCTATACACAACAGCATGCTGCTGAAAATACAGGGATGTCACGTTAGATGTCATGTTAGAGGTGATTTTTCTACAATAATTTGACAAAAATGACCTGGAACTGAGGGGGGACACACGGGGAGTATGTCCTCTGGCTCCTGTAGTCCTCTGGGTCCCCCCACCCTGATTTACAGAAGACTGGGTGGTCCAGTACATGGTTGCTCTGGCAGCTTTGACTCCGTGTGATGCCGGCTCGCCCGTCGTGGCGCTGAGCAGCTGCACACACACAAGGCAGACAACAGTGACAAGTTGAGCAACGTGTATATTTCATTGAACTTCAGAATCAATGCGTGTCCTGGTTTAACCTTTTTCTACCTTTCAGGCACAACTCGCTCAGAAAGCACAAAAAAAGAAGAAAATGCAAAATTATCAGAACAAAAACATGAATTGTTTTGAATATAGCCCGCAGCGGTACAGCTAATCCCAAAGTTCAACTCTGTCGAAAGTCAGCTGAGGGGTGTCAAAGGTCTGATGCAGGAAGTGGAGCTTGTGTGAGGAGAGCAGCCACTCATTAAAGATTAAAGTCCAGTCGTCACACACTGGTGAAATTTTGTGTCCGCATTTGACCCATGGGGGGAGCGGTGAGCTACAGACACGGCCGCGATCGGGAACTATTTCGTGGTTTAACCCCCCAATTGACCCCCTTAATGCTGAGTGTCAAACGAGGAGGCATTGGGTTCCATTTTTAAAGTCTTTGGTATGACCCTCATCAAAAGGGGCTTGCTAATTTGATTCTCTCATCAATGAGATCTGACCTCTTAGCACTAAAGTAAGCTAAAGCGGAGGATTGTTATTCCTTTTGGTGACATAGACATTGATGTATAGATACTTGGTGCTCAAAATCATTAAAGCTCCTATAACAAATTTGGAAATTTGCGGGGGGTGCGCGTGCAGATCGCTCACTCATCCACTGTGGTCTCATGAGGAAACTCATCTTTTTGATATAAACTTTCTCTTCTTCCCGAATACAAATATTTTTTAAGTATTTCTTAGAAATCAGCGTAAAAAATAAGTTATATGTGCTTTTCCGAATACCGTATTTGGGTTCGGCTCCACCCTAATATATATATATATATATATATATTAGGGATGTAAGAAAATATCAATATGGCAATATATCATGATACCTGCGATATATCGATATTCAAAAGCCATGTATCGAATTTTTGGAAGAATTTACATGCAAACATTTGTGTATTTTCTTTTCTTTTGGTGCAATTCAGATGCTGACCACTAGTTGGCAGCAGTGTTGCCGCCTTCACTCTGACGCAAACCGCAACACTTTTATTAAAAAGCGGTTTGTGGTGCAGAGAGCACTTTTTCGATTTGTATTTAGAATCAGAAACTACTGAAAGTGATACTGTTCACATACTTTTTTCATGTTAAACAAAAGACTGAATATTTAATTGAAATATTTTTGTGTTTGATTCTACAGATACTGCCTTTTTTGTTTATTTTGAAACGACTTCTGATAATTACTCCATTTATTTTCTACTTAAAGAGCAATGAGTTCTATTATGGTTCAGATACCTCGTGTTAAACATGTTACGTATCAGTTTGGACTGTTTATTGAATTTTCCTACAATGAATTCAGTCTAAAAAAATTGCTAATTTCGTCTAGCTGAATGCGTCGCAATATATCGTGATATATCGTATCGTCTCCTTTGTATCGTGATACGTGTCGTATCGCCAGACTTTTACGAATACACATCCCTAATATATATATTAAGACTTATTTGTTCACGAGAAAGGTGGCCAACTCTACCTCTGTCTAGGTACGTCATAAAATGATTGTGCACACTCTGACTGACATCTGCACATAAGCAGATGTCTAACGCTATTGGCTAATGCTGAACGGCAGTCAGTCTAAATTGCATGGGGCTCTACGGGACTACAGGACGGGGGATGGGCTTAGCAAAAAAAAAAAAAAACGTATTGCCTACATTATATCACAGTACATGATAAGATTGACACTTTACGGATTTCTAAAAAAAATCATTCATAATTCCTGAAAGGGGTAAATCTGCAGATTATAGCTTTAACTTTCTATTAGACAAAGCAAAGAAGAAGTGGGTCTGTTTGGACTAAAATCCACAATTAACACCTTGGTTCTGCTGTGGGTTGTGTTGCTTTTTTCCCAGGAGTTATTTTGAATAGCTGAGCAACCAAATCGTCCCACTAAAGTCTTTTCCTGGAGCTATGTATAAAAAACCCAAAGCTAGAATTAGTGGTAGCTGCTTCGTGTTAATTAAAGTTTTATTATCATATTTGGTGTGCCATCATTTACTGCTGCTGCTGTGAGTTTGGCATAAACTGTACACACACACACACACACACACACACACACACACACACAGGAAGTGCCTCTCAGCAGGTTGGGTGACAGTTAAAACAACTTAAAGAATTGTGGGAGTTTTCCAGAGCCAGTGGTCCAACAGCTTCAATAGTTCTTGCTTGACTTGGCCTACAACTGTGATGCCAGCTTCTGAAAAAATAAAGTTTTACAATTCTAAACTCTTCTACCAGTTTCTTCTTCAAAAGTGCACCAAATTATGTTTACATAAACTCCAAATCTTTAACGTGAAACTGATTGAGACCCATTTAAAATCAGGTTGTACTATTTTTCTCTTTGGAAAATTTTGACCTGAAAGAGTTATTGTAGGTAAGAAACAACAAAACCACGCTCTGTGGTGTATTCTAACTTTAGGTAAATTATGTAGACATGCATTTATTTTAAAAGTAATAATACGGAATTTTTGCATTGCAACAAATCACCAATGTTGCATCCCAAGCACCTGACTGGGAATAAAAAGTCTGATTTTTATGTCTTTTTCTTGTTAAAAACTCCAATTTCTGTATTTTGCATTCTGGGGAAAATATAAATGTATCAATCAAACATCAAATATTTCATTTCTTATTAATGACGTAAACAATACAACTGCTAATAAGACTTTGCAGCTAATAGAAAAGCAAATACATGGGAGGTCAGAAATAACGTGACTCTGGATATATACACTTTAACATCAATGCACATATAAATGCAGCATCAAGGAGAAATCTAACTAGAAATATCACAAACTGGCATTGGATCTGTTACAGTAAGGACTCTGCTCTGCTGCAAACATCATCTGCACCGATCTATAAAATATCAGTGAACTGCAGGGAAAGACAAAACCTACTTCAACCACAGCTGGTTTATCCTGCAAGATAATTACCACCTTCACTAAATGAAAAACAAAGGCTAGACTGCTTTTGTCGTTTCCCCCTTTTTAACATGAATGAAAAGAATTTCAGCCTCTAATTTGATCTCAAATTAAAATGTAAAAAAACAAACATCAAAACAACTCATTGAATTCTATAACTTGGCAAAAGGAGCTCCTGTGTTGATATGCGTAGACAGGTAAGTATTTGGAATCAAAAGGAAAAAATGGTGCCTGCGGGCTCACTTGTTCCCTACGTGGAAATTCCTTAGGCCTTTGCACCGTCCCCCCCCCCCTCACCTCATCTCCTCTGCAACCACACGCTCAGATTTGTGTAGCTATGTTTTTTATGCATCTCTGTACCTCACAGAGTTGCAAACTAGCTAAAATGTTTAAAACTGATCAAAATGTCCATCTTTGTGGTCGGTAGCAGATTAATATATTTGATGCAAGAGGGATTGAGTTGCATATGATCTTAGGTGTTGATAAATCTAAAAGAAAAAAGAAAATATAACAACAAAAAAATATAGTTCTTGAATTAAAAATAGAAATGCATGTACTGAAAAAACTTGCAGGATGGTTGTTTATATCATACTTAAAGCATATTCGATAACTGACTGTATTAATCCACTAACGAGAGAGCCAATGCTCACGAAGCTTGAAGAGAAGCTTCTCATCTACCTCACTGATCCTGCACTCAGATAGCTACATGTGCAAGTCTAGACAGCCCTCTTTCCTTAGAAACCCACTGAAAACATCTGAAACCCTGGCGAGAACCCTGCTATTTCTGCCACTGAAACATGCAGCAGAGGAGGGAGCGAAGGTGCGCTTTGTTAGATCACCTCCACAGTGAATGAGAAACAAAAACAAGGCTGTTGGGGGACTTTTCAATATTTAGTAATAACAGAATATTTTACTTTCTGTTTTTTTGAAAACCCTCTTATTCCACGACCACACCACACTCAGACCCCCTTACCTGTCTGCTGTGTGTTTTTTGGGGCTGCCAATTTACTATCGTTGTATCTGAGATCGATGCCGTTCGAGCATTTGCCGACCGATCCATTGACCTGCGTCTCTCCATTCCTCTTAACGGAGCTCGACACTGGCACAAAGGTGGGATCCAGGTCCATGATCAGCTGATTGAGCTGATCGATGGAGTTGTCGATGTCCATCGTGAGCGATTTAAACTCTTCGTCCTGTTTCTTGTTGCTGCTGTTGTTTGTCGTGACTGGCTCTTTGTAGGAGGTGGTGGTTTTAACAGGATCAGGTGGAGCGGCCCTGATGGGGTCTTGTGGTTCAGCGGGAGGTTGGCCGTCTTTGGGTGAACTTCTCCCGGGTTTGTTTCCGGGGTATCTTTCTGATTCGTTCCCATCCTCGGGCATGTAGATAAACTGCTGCGCCACGACCATCTGCTGCTGACGAACCCAGGACTGAGTGGAGTAGCTTCCCTGCCTGTACACATGCTGCTTGGGTGCTGGAGCACTGCTGGGGTTAGAACAGGCCACAGAGTTGCTTCTGGAGCTCAGAAAGGCTTTTCTAGCCTCTCCATTAGATCGCTCATACTCTTCTGTAGGAGCAGGGTGAGGCAAGTGATGCTGGTTTTGAGCCTCTTCCCCTCCAGGGCATCCAAAACCATCTGACAGCAGAGAGTTTTGACTGCTCTTGTGGCATGAAGATGACAAAGTCCCTAGGCTGTCCACACTGTGCAGATCATGCCCTGTGATGACTTCATCATCAAGGATGTCCGTTTCCCTCTCCCGTGGTCGGGCGTCTCCATTAAAGTGTACTTGTGCTGGGACGATCTGCTGCATGCCCACCTTGGGGCCTTGATCATCCATTTCCTCTAGTGATGGATCCTCAAGTCCAAAACCGCTGAGGAGTCGTTTGAGTTGGACCTTCTCTTGCGGGCTGGGTCCCTGGTTAGCCCTGAGAGTGTTGGTGGAGGTGACAGTTGTGGGTTTATCTGCCCACAGGGAAGTGCTGGACAGGCCTGAGTCGCTGCTGATGGAGAGGGCGTGGTCACTGTGATCAGGACTCGAGGTGGTGGAGGTCGTGCGGGTCCCTCGTCCCAGAGTGGCCTCTCCTCCTCCTCCAACGGGGCTCCTCTTGCTAGCCGCTTTGTCCTGGGTTAGGCCTTGAGAGCGGGGCGCTGCAAAATAGAAGAAATGCAGCCCTTCATACGGTCATCCGGTATGGACACACGCAGAAACACACACAACACACACACACATGGAAGACTCACAAAGACAGGACGGGACTCGGGCACGCACAGTCATGTCTTTCAGCAAAACATTCTGAATCTAAGATTGACAGGGACACTTGACATCACGCCATAACTCATTACATACCAGACAAACACAACAAACAACCAGAACATTAAGACAAAAACAGACAGAAACAGATTAATCATGTCATTGAATTGAGACAAATCACCTAAATTAGTATCAGCACACAGATTCCATCCTATCAGGTCAACTATAGACGTTTCTAGTGTGGCAAGTGCAATGTTTTCTCTATGTGCACGTTCTAGACGGGATGTTGAATCTTCTGCATGCTGCTACAAGATTCAGTCTACAATGGTTTCCTTTGACCCCTGCATTCCTCACCCTGCTGAGATCAAGCCACCCAACTTTACTCTCGCTTGCCCCCTGACCCCAGGACATATGTCCAAATAAACTCCTTAATCCACAGAAGAAAAGGGGAAAAAATCATCTAGTCCCACCTTGTAGATGTCTGTAAAATGACAGAAAGTGATAAATGGGACGTGTGGAGTAAATAAAGGTTTACCGCCACCCGCCACTGGCCTCAACAAAAAAAGGAGCTGGAACTTGACTCCTGTGCTTTTCTGCCTCAACATACCACCTTAAGAGCTTGCCTTTCAGTATGACTAGAGGATCCAAATACCAGACACGCATGATAAAAGCTCTCTCTCTCTCCCTCTTCTTTTGCAAAAGCTCCCATTATGCATGCCATGCCCCCCCCCACCACCACTTCTACTCACACAAACCTGCATCATGTCTCGAGCAGCTTCGGTTCAGAGCTAAACGCAGGTCAGTCCCATCAACAAATACTCCTCAGGATTTAGCCAAGTGGAAACTAGCTTTTTAACCTCTTCACCTGAATTCTCCGCCACCCCTGAGATCTCTAACCCCCCTAAACTCATCACCCCTACAGCTCTCCACGACCACCCATTTGGTTCAACAGAATGTCTTACCTTGTGTGTCCCTGCCAGGTATGCACACGAGACAGTCTCCATGTAACGCACGCTCACAGAGGAGGAGAGACAACGCAGACACATGAGAGCGAACATGGCTTTTGACCAGCGGGTAATGGTCAGGGCCAAGTCACGAGAGTTTCAATAAGTTGGCTCGTTTTCTTTCTCTACTGAGAAGGTGAGAGTGTTTGCACTCTGCACAAGGAAGGCAGTGTGGTGGTGGGGGGGTAAGGGGGCTTGAGAACTCCAAATAAGGGCAGAGGAATGTAAACAAGTGAGGCGGGGCAATGGAGCAGAGGCGGGCTGGAGGGAACCAGTAACCCGACCTCTTGCCCCAGTGTAAAGGGACTACCCCACTGGGGAGAGAAGGGGAGTGTGTGTGTGTGTGTGTGTGTGTGTGTGTGTGTTGGGGGGGTAGAATGAAAGCGAGAAAGGACTGGAGGATGAAAACAACATTCCCGAAGCTCAAGACATATCCACTCTGTAAAAAGACACTTTGTAATTAAAGCAAAGATTAACTTCTGCCCCGAGCCTTGAGCAATTTCCATGAAAAATGGCTGCCAAGTTGTTTTTCTCCTCAACTTGTATGTCAAGAAATAACACGCTTTCCATATTCACTCACAAACTACATAGAAACAGATGTTCTTCAAAAGCTTTTAAAGGCACCCGGGACCGT
>SSNS01000412.1:36225-66960 GCA_006937985.1 Aphyosemion australe | reverse complement strand
CTACAAGACCATGCAAACGTTTGATACGTGCTCCAAACAAAACTAAAACTACAATTAAAGGAGTCCGTGACCCAGACCCATAACAGGATGACGATGAGGAATTAAAATCACATGAGAATGGTGATGCATGAGTTGTGGTTACCTGGCTGATGCATCAGTGAAATGCACAAAGGATGAAATGACGACACCAATTCGACCCTTTCCACCCTAAAAAGACCCAACAAAAACAAGACGCCACAGGTGATGATTCAGCACATAAGCAGCACTGGTGGACATGAAACAGCTTAAAGGGCAACTTCACTCATATTTTAAATACATTTGCAGTGGTCTCTAGTAGGAATGTCTGCCTTATAAGTCGTACTCTGGGGAAAAAACGCTGACGTGCCTGTTTCAGGAACTAGAAGTGAGACAGATCAGAGGTGAGGATTTGGAGTCTTATTTCCTGATATTTGGACATCTCGCCTCTGATTGGCTAACAGCAACACGGCTCTACCACTGACTCTGTTTGCTCTGGAATTTATGTTTTATCTCCACTAATAACACAAGCCTGAAGGAGTTCTGCTGTGTAGCAGAGTTGCTAATGCTAACGGTTAGTTTCTACTAGCCAAGATGTTCTCTGCTGTTTCCTGGACGCTAAACCAGAAACATCCTTCCCCGTCATGAGCAAAGATGGGTGAGTCCATGAATGTTAAGTGACAGTGTGACGTAGATCTGTCAGGATTTTCTAATCCTAGAGTTTCATCGTCTATTTTCTATCAGAAGGAGATAGGTGGAGGAGACTATTTTCATGTTCAGCCTGCATGAAAAACTCAGAGTGACTGATTATAATCAGTTAAGTTTTTGTTCTTTCTTCTTAATTTCGATCCTAATTGTTTATAATGCTTTAGAAAAATTGAAAAAGGCATATTTTTATATTCCTGTTAAGAGATTGAAACATCTAAGATGCACATAACATGCTGTGGGGAGAGTTTATAACACTGTCAGGATCAGCAATAAGATAACCAGAGAGATTTTATTCTGTCATTGGAGTCCAACATTGGACTCAAAGTCCCTGTTGTAATTCATAATGAGGAAACCAAACAGCTGAGCTCATGAGAACCTGAGTCATTTACCGCTCACTGAAGAATCTCACTGAAAGATTCTGCCAGGAGGCACATTTTTGTGCCACCTTAAGCATTCTGAGGTGAGTTAAGATCACCTTTAACCCTGTCATTGTTTTCTAGTATGATATTATTACATACTACAAGTATTTGACCATTTAAAGCAGCAATCCGGAGTTTTTTCCCTTTCAGGAATTATGTATGATTTTTCAGAAATCCGTAAAAGTGATCGTCTTATCATGTAGTGTGATATAATGTAAGCGATACATCTTTTTTTTGCTAAGCCCGCCCCCTGCCTGTAAAATCAGTGCAATGGGAAACTGAGTGCCGACCAGAACTAACCAATAGCGTTAGACTACCGCTTACGTGCTTCAAATTTAAGGAAGTACCTCGGCTGATGCAGCGTTGATGAATTTTTCACGGACAAGTAAATCTTTAAAATATAAATATATGAAAACACAACACGACATGAGAATAATAATCATAAAACAACGTGTTTTAGCTCTGTTTGTCGCTACAGAAGCACATTCATAAACAACAAACGTGCAGTCGCCATCTTAAATTACCGAGCCCACCAAGTATTGGTGTTATACGCTTGTCAGCCACTAGATGGTCCCATCAGATAAAAGAAATACTCCGGAGAGCTACTTTAAGTCAAGATCGTGTGAAGAAATAGAAAAAAAATATTATTAAATGTTTTAGAAATCTTCCGGAATGGTCTCAGTTCAGAGAAATAAACTTTAATTATTACATTATTATTATTTATAATTGGAATTATCACTAGTAGCAGCTAATGTAGCACTTCTTGTTCATCCTGAGGGCAATTTTTGTAGGTGTTTCCATTTCTCAAGAAAAAACTTGTGTGATGCAAAAATAAATGCAGTGAAAATACTAAAAAAAGTCACTTGAACCAATACAAAACTTTTGTAGATTGGAGCTAAGCAGGAGAAACATATCTCAGTCCTGGCTGCACTTGCTAGCCGTTAGCTCATCGATCCTGTTGGACAAATAATTTTTCTCCAAACTGAGGCTGTTCAGGAAGTTACGCACAACTTTACACACAGAACCATATATAATAATGGCTGAAAACCCCTTTAAGATTAATGTGTTTGACCATAAACGTGTAATAAATAGGAACATATGAGATTTAATTCAGATTAAATTAACAGTGAAAGGAGGTGATGCAAAAACAATTGTAAAGCAGACAGGACTTTTTAATTATTTATATAAAAAACACCTCAGCATGGATGCTCACCCTGCAGTGAATAACAACCACGTGTAGCGGGTCGGCGTTGAGCCAGCTCTCCATGGCCTTGCAGATGGTGCAGATCTTATCCAGAGGAGGAGCGTGCATGTCTGGCCAACCTGTGTCCAGTGTCTAAAGATAAACCACATACTTCACTGATTCTTATAATCTCTCAGGTAAAAATGAAAAAGAGTTCATTACTGCTTGTATTTACAGGAACTTGCAATAAAAAGAAAATAATCTCACCTTAGGATTCATTCTGGAGAGGTCGTGTCTTTTCTCTGACAGGTTAATAATCTAAAGAAAACACAACATGACTTCAAATGACCCCTCTGCTGTTTACTGCTCAACTCATCGCATGACTGAAAGATACAATCTGACATCAATCTTCATGTCAACATCCAACGAAAGCCCAATCGCAGTTCACATCGACACCCAGAGCACTCTGACATCTGACTTCAGCACATTTTTAAGGCCAGACAGCGAGAATCAGCACTGACCAGGTAATTATCGGCATGCTTGGACTTGAGCATCCGCGTGACGTCCTTCAGGTTGTGCGAGTAGATCTCCTCGGAGCAACCTCGAGGGAAGGAGACAGCAATGATCCGCTCGGTGATGTACGTGAGGTCCAGCTCGTATCCCTCCTCCATCGTGGATCTGTTAAAGAGAAATCAGAGCAGATGTCAAAAATAATAAGGTCAGTTCGATCGTGTTACACCATCACTATTTTGAGCAGGCAACTTTACTTAAGTCAACATTTGGTGGTCAAAGTCCTCAGGTTTAGTCATTCTGTGCAGGTTTTCCACAGATATCTTTAGGGAATGACTTCAGCTTGAGATTATAAGATAAAGGACATCTTGTTTGCACAGTAACGGCCAACAGCCCACGTACTGTACTGGCTGAAACAAAACAGGGACTTTTTAGAACACGGGAGATGATTGCTACTTATCTGGGCCGTGAAAAGAGAAGAGATTTAAGAGATCGGACACCAACAATCTGGCTACCGCAGATAGTCCGGTGGAGCAATGATGACAAAGGAAGAAAAAGAAAACAGACGAGGTCCAGTTGAAACCAGTTGTTGTAAATCCCTGCGTGGCAGCAGGTCCCTGTGACCTCATGGACATGAACTTCCTGCCGCCCCCCACTGGTGCCTCACCACACCCCCAACAGTGAAATACTCCCTTATCCTGGTCACCTCTGCACTGCTTAAAAATGTCTGTCGTCTGGAAGCAAGTTGTTGCCCAGATTCACCTGAACTGACTGAAAATCTGATGGCAATGCGTTTAATTTAAGGAAGTTATTATAAAATCACATTAACACACCTGATGAGCGATATCTTGTCACAATGCATTCCAATGCAATGCAATTTTGCCATTTATGTGATGTTACACATACAATCCACCTCTACAATATTAAAGGCCAACTTCACTGAAAAAACATTTTTTAATGATTATTTCTTATTATAATCAGTCACTCTGAGTTTTTCATGCAGACTGAACATGAAAATAGTCTCCTACACCTATCTCCTGCATTAGCTTCTGATAGAAAATAGATGGTGAAACTCTAGGATTAGAAAATCCTGACAGATCTACGTCACACTGTCACTTAACATTCATGGACTCACCCATCTTGACTCAAGACGGGGAAGGCTGTTGCTGGTTTAACGTCCAGGAAACAGCAGAGAACGTCTCAGCTAGTAGAAGCTAACTGTTAGCATTAGCAGCTCCACCACACAGCAGAACTCCTTCAGGCTTGTGTTAATTGTGGAGATAAAACATCAACTTTGCAAAGAAAACAGAATCAGTGGTAGAGTCACGTTGCTGTTATCCAATCAGAGGCGAGATGTTCAAATATCAGGAAATAAGACTAAAACCTGCCGTGTTCTGCCTCTCTCTCCTCCAGCTGACTTCTCCATTCTCAAACAAGCGCACCAGAGCTTTTTTCCCCAAAGTACGACTTACGGCATTTATTCCTGCTAGAGACAACTGCAAATGTATTAAATTTAACCCTTAGAGGTCCCTCGTACATGTTTTTGTGCAGGCAGTGGCACATATTTTATTATGTTTTGTTAGTGCTGAAGCCAAGGATGGAATCTGTGTAAAAAAAATCTGACTTATGAAACATTATATAATTTTAATTACACCTTTTTATCAATGACTTTTTTTGTGCTACGGGTCCCCAATTTTGCTTTTTTAATGGACCTCCAAGGGTTAAATATTGATGAAGAAGGAGCATGTTCCCTCACTGCAATGGCTTTCCCAAACAGCAGCCCGTTTTCACTATAATACAACTGCTCAAGTTTCTCATGCAGCCTCCAAACTTTCCAGATTCAAATCCAATCGAACGTTTACAGGAAGTGCCAAAAATCCTGCTACTCACATAAGCGAAAGGATTTTCCAGACAACACAAAACTCATCAAGAAGTCTGGACCTCAGCAATGTAGAGATCTGGAACATCTTTACAAATACCCACAATTATCTAAACCAAACAATCTCTATGTTCAATTAATCAAAATCCATCACTTTGACAACAAATCACCTCTACTTGAATTCATGTTTTTGTCTAAAAATTTAAAAGATGAAATTAGACTTTTCTGATCAGATATCTTCAAATAGATCCAGAATTTCCAGGGAGGCTTTTAGAATCACCTTCTCATCAAAACGCTGCAATGCAAAACCAGTTCATGCAACCCTGAGTATATTTAGCTATAATTTAACATAAACATAAAAGCAAATTTTTACATATGTCATTCATATTCAGCCCTGCAGTAATCAAACTCATTTCTCTACTGCACCCTCCCATTTCTCCCACTCATCAACATCACCAACTTGCCCCAGCACGCACTTAAAATAATTGGTCTTTAATTTGCACTGACTGCTTTTGTTCCTGCGTGGTTCTGAGGCACGGCATTAGCTCACAAAGACAGAGTAAGCAGCGGCAACATTCTCAAATCCAGAGCCCACCCATGGCACCGAGCGCGAGGCTGGCAGAGGTGTCGAGTGCAGGCAGAGGTGGCCGGGTACCGCAGGGAGCAAGTCGCAACAGGTTTGCTAAGGTCAGGATGTTGGGGGGGATTAGGGTGTGTCTGCCTCCCAACCAGCTTCAACCCCTGCAGGTAAGAGCTTGACTGGGCTGCGTCGGTGCTGTCGGCCACGTTTACACAAGCATGACCATTACTTGGAACGTACTGCAAATGCCTTCCTTTCAGGTCTGATGGATAGCATCAAAAATAATTGAATCAAACATTCCATTTCCAAATGGGACGGTGATGGGGAGAAAGTGTTCCCTTTTCGTGGAATCTCTAACCAGGTGCAAGCAGGTGAAGCTTGAGGTGGGACATTAAGGGTTAAATCCCAAACTAACTGTTGTGAGCATGGTCTTAAAGCGACAGTGTGTAGTTTCCTGGCGATAGGGGGCAGTACATACATTTCAGGGTCGTTTTACACCATTTCACTAGTCGCTAGTTTAATAAAACATTACGGTAAATGTTACCTGTCGAGCAGAAAGCATGCACCCTTAGCGTGACTCCTCAGACTTTGATAGTCCTTCAGTTAATTCCATCGAGAGAATGCAGTGCTGATGCTAGTGCTCTGGCGGTGTAGGCTCCGGATCTGCTCGGGGTCCTGCGCCTGCTGATGATGTCAAACTACGGCAATACCACTCGCCCAAAATATAGCGCATTGCTTTTTCGATTCTGTTCTTTCACATAGGTTTTGTAAAGAGTTTAGCAGTTTTGTTATTAAATTCATGTTTCTTACCATCTAAATGTTTGTGAACCTGGTAACTTCCGTAAGTCGTACGTCCAGCCAATCATCTAGTGTGATGTCATCGGCAGGCGCAGGACCCCAGGCCGGCTCACGTAGAAGGGAACATGGCATCCCCCCCAGAGACTATAGACCCGCGCCCTCTGTGTTTTAGACCTGATTTTATGGTTAAATGTTATGAAGCCAATATTTTTCAACAACTGGACATCATTTTATTTATTTTCAACAATATTTCGATGGATATTTCCAGATAATAATGGAAAAACTACACATAGTCACTTTAACAGCAGGGGAAAACGCACTTGACTTAGTTCACTGTTGTCATCCATACGTCAAACTGTTTCTACTAAACTGAATAATTTGCAAATCGGTAAAAGATAAAATAAGATGAGAGGATAAAACAACAGAAAACTAGATAAATGATGAGCCTGCACGCACGTGAGAGACATTAAAGTTGCCCGACCCATTCCAACACCAAAAAACAAACATCTGGTGAGTCGCTGGTAGAATGAGGCAACAACTTCCATCCATCCGTGTCGCACCATGATCTTAAAACTGCTTTTTATCCGTTAAAGCACAGGTTCAGTCAGAGTTGGGTGGTGATTCTCTGCAAGCAGATGATGCATCTGTTTTGCAGGTTTAGAAAAAGGAAGTCAGTCCCGGGCTGTCTCTTTGGGAGAGTCTGGACAGATTAATGGTCTGAGTTGTGAGTTACACTTTAAGTGCTGCAAACGCCATAAAACATCTAGTTACAGGTTGGATTCTGTGATTCTTTAATCTCTCTAAATCATTTTTTTATTCTAATAAATTACCGTTCACATCTAATAGCCAAACGGGAAATCTGTTTTTGTCACTCCCAGCTGTTTCAGCAGGGTTGTGCGTTTCATTCTGCAGAACAAACATGTCCACAGTGACACGATGAGCTGATTTTAAAGCCCAGAGAGGGACAAGGCCAGTTTGTTCTGGCCCTTTTCCTGTCAGGGGCTCTGTATGTTTATGCTGTGGCTTTGACACCCATTCACGCTTGAGGAGCTGAAATAAACAAGCCACGAGAGCTATTGGAGAAAAAAAAAACAAGACGGAAAAGTGGGTGCGGGGTATTTTTAGCCGGTTTATTACCCAGCGTTCTTGTCTCACATTTTCATGAGATATTTGGACTAAAAATGACAGCAGCTCAAACCAGATTTGTGGAGTCTAAAGCTTCCAAACTACTCCCTAATTACCATTTTCTATCCCAAGGTCATAGTGGAATGCGTTCCAAAATGGATTATGCTCCTACTTGTGCTCTGCCGTTCTCTTTTCCCCTCTTTCTTGCCATCCATGCCCTGTAACTGCTTTCATTCTCCTTCCTCGTCTAGATCTCCGCTCCTTTAATGACTTACACATGTCAACCAAATGGCAGCGGTGCTGCGACAAAGTGAAATGCCCCAGTCCTCTTTCCTTTGCTGCAAAACACAGTGTTATGTTTACAGTACACAACCCCAACCCTCTGCCATTTGCAACTATTGCTTGGGATCTTTACGAAAAATACTGACATGTTTATTTTCTTCCGAGGGGAAAGAATTTGTTCGTGTGACTCAAAAAGAGCCAGCAACAAAAACTATAATTGTCAGTTAAAAAAAAAAGGTTTCTCTTGTCTTTCGTGGTCTGTAATTAGAGCAAATCTTGAAAGCGTTCAGCCTGCAACACAGCTCAGAAGAGCCCGCGTGGTTTATGTTGGTTGAAAGAAAAGGTGTGCAGGAGGGTGTGGATGCAGGTGTGTGTCTGATATCCAGGTGAGGAAGACTGGCTGCTGTGATGTCAGCACACTTGCACAAGTCATCAACAATGGCTGCCTGAGAGAAGCAAAGGCCTTGAGGGTACAAATACCGCAAAGCAGCTGTAGCTCCAACCAAAAAAAGAAAAAATGGTTTTTGTCTGTTATTTTCTGCCTGGAAGAAAACAACAAAGGTCTTTGTGTGGCCATTTGTTTCAGCTAAACACTTTTTTTTGGATGCAAGTCATTCACAAGCATGGTTCCATGTGTTTCACATTATAGAAAGGTCTTGGTCCACCAAAACCCCAGAACACAAAGAAAACCCAAATTATAGCTACTGCAAAAACACAATTCTCCAAGGAGGGCCTTTAAAACTAAAAAACACAAGAAGATCCAGTCATGCTGCATGGAGTTCACCTTAAATGCAGTAAGAAAAAAACACACTCACACACACATCACAAGATCAGCTCTTGCAGTTTGAATGACTACATTCTCTCCTCACACAGAACTTATTGAGAAGAAGCAGAGCTCGCGCGTGTGCGCGCGCACCCACCCACCCACACACACACCACTGGTGTGGGCCAAAGTAAATACAAAAAGCAGTGACCTGTTTTGCTTAGAATAAATGAGCAACCTCTCAAATCAGGAGCCAATAAGAGAGTTACACATTCCTCCAGGTGAAAAAAGTGGGATGTTTCCTTTAAGAAGAGCCTAGATTGAAATCAATGATTTACCTGAAATAGCTCACCCAGCATGACTCACCTTTTAAAGTTAAAGCAGACACGTCTTCCTTGTTCTTTTTCCACTCTTTAGATTCTTCTAGCTGCTGAAACAGAAGCCCCCTGCCCGTCATACAGGCTCAGAGCGGAGCGAGAGGCGCATTTCCCTCTGCAGGAATGCGATCTGAGGCGGATCAGAGGGGCTTCACTGGACCCGCTTTCTGGTCCCGGTCCCAAACTGGCGCTCCCTTCGCCTCTTTCAGGGGGTATCTGTGATGAATTTTAAATCCTGAACTTGTGCTCCAAGTGTTTCTCCTCCAGTCCGAGCTGCCGCTGCGCGCACACACACCACAGGTTCTGGCATGGGCCAGTCCTCCTCCCACTCCGGCGCGGAGGCTGTTCCTCATGCTCCCTCCCCTTTCTCTCTACCTCCCCCCTGTCTCTGTGGCCTCCTCCTTCCATTTGTTCTCACCCCTCGCTTCTCTCACGCAGATGGGGACTTCCTGCCACCCCCCACAGACAGCACACCCCTCCAAAAAAGTTCAGGAGCAAATAAAGCAACTATGGAGCTGTTTAATGCATCATAAATGGTGTCATAGAAATATATTTTTTTAAATGATTTGATGAAGGAAATGTTTTATTCAGACTTAATTGTATTTTTGAATCACAAACAACAGAATTAGAAGTGGATGAAGGTTTATCCTGCATCCTCAATAGGACAATAAAGAATGCACAACCTGCAGAGAGAGAGAGAGAGAGAGAGAGAGAGAGAGAGAGAGAGAGAGAGAGAGAGAGAAAAGGGGGCACACAACAATAAAACAGAACCAAAACATCACTACGCCAACGACATGAGGATATATAGTAGCAATTTTTGCTTGAAAGCACAGAGTAATAAATTATAGTGCATATAGTGCCAACCACAGCCTTAGGTTAGTCCATACTTGTGAGAGCACCTGTGTGCGTGTGGCAAGGTGGAGAAACAGGGGCCCAGGTGGGATTTGATCCCCAGACTCCCAGGTGATAGTCACGCACGCTAACCAGTCAGCCAAAGGGACATCCCTGTGGCTTGTGTATGTAAGGTTTCTCTATAGCAGGGGTAGGCAATCCTGGTCCTCGAGTGCCACTATCCTGCATGTTTTAGCTGTTTCCCAGTTCCAATACACCTGATTTAAATCAACAGGCTTCTGCAGAGCTTGATGACCTGCTGAACAGGGGATTCAACCACTGAATCAGGAGTCTTACAATGAAAACATGCTGGATGGTGGCACTCGAAGACCAGGATTGCCTACCCCTGCTCTACAGGAATGTCCAATAGTGAGTGTGAGGGGCCACAGACCTGGCCCCAAAGACCTGTGGAGGATGGAAGAGATCCAAGCCCGAGATCCAGAGGTCTCCCCCAGAGCATGGAGGCCCCAGGGACACCGCCGCCGGAGTAGCCCCAATCCCTCTCCTGATAGGCAAAGAGGATCACCCCAGGGGGCCAACCAGCAATGCTATTTTTAAAATGTATCATCTACTAAAATCAATAACTCATTATTTTTGTTTGTTGAAATCCTACTGATCTCCAATTAATAAATGGAACCCGAATGTTTAAATACATTTGTGAACTCAAGTCAAATTCTCCATTATAAAACTAACATCTATGGCTGCTCAAACCTGTAGAAGCCATTAAAATTCTTACACTGATCATTTATTTGTCTGGTAATGATTATGTTGCTTTACAAATAAAAAAATTATTAAATATTAACAAAATATAGCTAGAGCTGCAAATATTAGACTAAATGTCAACTGCGTTTTATGTTTTTACAGTTAAATATGTCAAATGTAAGTAATTTTTTGAAGAACGTCTTTTCTCAAAGTGAAACGTCAAGTGAAAAAGGTCAAAGAGATGGAACGGATGAGGAAAAAACATGCATAAATCCATTTTGACAACTTTATTTGTATTCAAAAGACAAAAAATACAAATTTCAAATGGATTTAATATTCTTTGTAATTATTTTCTAAATTTCAGCAAAATATTTGTGATTAACAAAAATGATCTCAGAAAACATGAATGAAGCTACCACAAATGAGCACATTAGCATAAAAGAACAAGCAGAATCACTTATATGTTCATGTTAAACCTGAAGTCAACAGGATTTTTAAGGTAAAGTTTTAAAAATATATCCTGTGTGCTAAAATAAGCCAAAAAATAATCAAAAAAGTGTTACTATATGAATAGTACTCAACATTAAAAACAAAAACTAAAGAAAGCTGCAAACAATCAAACGAATCAGCATTACAGTAAGCATAACCCTGCTAAATCTTAAGTAAAAATAAACTCAAATGCTAACTGTCAAAAAGTAGAACAATTTCAAAGCAGTTGGGGGAAACTGGCATGCATTAAGAGAGACTGTTTCCGCTAAAGTTGGTGCTGCTGGACGAGAAGCTGTAGGTGAATGTGGACGAGTAATCCACGCTGCCTCTACGAGATCCACTCCTGGAACCAGCTCTAGAGCCAGAGCGAGATCCTGGGTTTGAGACATTGTAAGGGCTGCTTATTCCCTTGCTGGATATGGAGGATGCCTGAATCATCTTCATGCCATTTTTTTCCTCTACCATGCAGCTGTCCATGGCCTCTTTGTATGAGATCTTCAGTTTGGTCTTCGGACAGGTCAGGTTTTTCTGGTGGTTTCGTGTATCCTGCAGCTTCTGTGCACCTTGACCATCTATCCATCCTTTACGAATAGCCTCCTCCATTGTGATGCGGCGTCCATTGCCTGGTTCTATAAGGCCTCCTGTCAGGTACTGAAACTCCAAAAACCTTTGGCCAGCCTCATATGGCAGCCACGTCTCCTTTACTGCCTCAGCTGCAGAAAGCCTTCTTTTGGTTTTCAAATCCTCAAAGCCAAGGTAAGCTTTCTGGGCAGGTTTCAGCTTTGCAGCCATACCGTCATCAATAATGCTCTGATGGACAGCATCTTCCAGTGACAGCCGCTCACCTGTTGCAGGGTTGATAATGCCACCTGTGGCAGCCTGGGCCTCCAGCAATCTTTGAGCAGTAATAGTGTCAACTATGCCTCTTCTGTGCCCCTCAGGAATAGTTATCTTCTCCAAAGTCTCTGTGTCAAATATGGCCGCCACTGGGCTCTGGTCATCAAACATTCCAGGAGGGGAGACTGTGATAGAAATACTGTTGAAGCGTTTACGAACAGTAGGAGAAGATGGCGCTACCAGGGTCGGGCTGCTGCAGGTGACCATGTCATCAACATTGCTGGCTGCAATGGTCATCTCACTGCTTTGAGTTTTGCTGGTAATTTTGTCAGCAAGCTCAGTCAAGGTTAATTTTCCAGAACGGTATTGATCAAAAACATTTTGGTCAATGACACCTTTGTTCAGGCAGCTCTGAATGTCATACTGGGTTCCAGTTTTTCTGTCCACAATCACCAAACGTGAAGAGCCATCTGATCCTTTGATGTTGATTTCTTCCCACTCGCACTCCTGCTCCGACAAGTCCAGGAAAGTTTCGTAATCAATCAGCTGCTTGTGATAGGCCTCCCTAACTGACATCTCAAGACCTGTGTCTGGATCGACAATGACAACACGCCTCTTGCGGAGGACGTTGGTGCGGCTTTCCTGTGATGCTTTTTCCTTGTTCTTGTCTTTGATTGGCAGGAGTACTAGCCCTGTTTTAGAATCGGTGATGCATCTCTCCTTTAGTTGAAGATAGGTCAAGTTCTCCTTGGTATTAGGGTCAAAGAACCCTTTTGTATCATCTCCTTCATAGGTTAAGATCTCATTCATCTCCTTATCAAAATATCCTCTTTTATATGCAACAGAGACATCAATGCGGTGACTCTCGACTGGGTCAATAATTCCACCACTAGCAATTTGGGCCTCAAGCAAACGGATTCCGTGACCTTTCTCAATAAGATCTTTCTCAATGGCCTGGAAAAGGGAGACTATCTTTCCTGTGGATGGATCTTTGTATCCAGTTACTGCCTTTTCAGCAGACAACAGCTTGTTCTTAAACTCCTTCCCAATAAGACCTCTTTTTGAGGCATCCTCCACTGTCAAAAATACATTGTTAACCGGATCAACAATGAAGCCAGATGCAGCTTGAGCCTCAAGAAGCTCCAGAGTGGTTCCCCTCATTAGCAGACCTTCCTTCATTGCATAATAGAAGGACATTATTCTGTCGTTGGCCTCATCATAGATCCCTGCAATACAAGTAGAACCGTAGAGATAGGACTTCAGCTTGTCTTCAATTTCTCTGCATGAGAGGTGTCCCTCGTTGAGCTTCTGCAGGTCAGTTTTATCCAGGAGTTCAGCTTTGACGAGCTCTGAGACAGAGACTTCGCCACGAATACCCTTCACTGTCATTGACTTTTCTGGACCACGAAGCAGAAGCAAACCAGACACTGGATCAACTGCACACTTCCTTTTGAGGTCAGAATAAGTTATCTTCTCTCCGGTGGCTGGATCTAGGTAGCAGGTAGTTTTTTTGTTCAAAGCCCTGTAGAGATCCTCATCTATGAGATTGCGATCCAAAGCCAGATCTTTTGGAAGGAACACACTCAGAACAGGGTCCAATATGCCTCCAACAGACTCCTGGGCCTGGAGCAACCGAACGGTTGTTTCTTTGTCTACGTGACCATGTTTGTGAGCCTGCCCCACAGAAAGTATCTTGCCTGTGTATGGATCTTTGAAACCCATGCTTGCAGCTTCAGCTTTCAACAAGACATCTCTGTCTTCTGTGTCCACAATCCCTCTGGAACAGGCCGTATCGACAGGCATCCTCTCATTGAATCCAGGGTCCACTATATAGCCTGTTGCTGCTTGAGCTTCCAAAAGCATGAGTGCACTCTCTGGGTTGAGGAGATTCTTGTTCTTGGCTTCAGTGAATGGCATTTTTCCTTGAGCACCTGTTGTCATTCCAGCAATAATGCCAGTGCCCTTTAGACTAAGCTGGATGTCCACTGCTACTTCATCCACAGTCTTCTTTCCCTTTAGGAGATCATCAAGGGTGGCTTTACTGATTATACCGCAGTCACAAAGCTGGTGGGCTGTGACTTTGCGGCGTACCCCATCAAATAAGAGCTTTGATGGATCAATTGTTGGGACCTTCTCATCTGTCTGGGTTTGCCTGGTTAGAGAACTGGGTCTCTGCTTTAATAATTGGATCTCTCTCTCCAGGGAATCTCTCTTGAGAGCCAATTCAGATGCTTCCTTTTCTGAGCTCAACAGACGACTCTTGTACCTCTCCTCAACAGTCCTCAACTCCCTCATCAGCCTCTCAATCTCACTTTTCAGTGACAGCCTCTCTCGATCAGCCTTGTCTCTATCTGATTCACAATGCCTAATCTGGGTCTCTTTAACCTCAAACTGGGTTTTGATAGTGGTGATCTCTTTATACATTGCATTCTTTTCATCCTGCAGCCGCTGCTTGCTGCGAATCTCAGTCTCTAGACTGAGTTTGGTTCGAGTAAGTTCCTCTTCTAATCGTTGCAGACGATTCTTGTCCTGCTCCATCAGTTTCAGCTTGGACATCAAACTATCCCTCTCGAGCTGCAGCTCGGTGTATTGGCTTTGGGACTCATGCACCCTCATGGACGTCTGTGGAGAAATGAGGAAACAAAGCATTGAATACAGTAGTATAACTTTTATACATGCACATAGAATATTACTTGTTGGTACATGTTAGGTAGTGCACAGTGTTTATTGCTGTGATTGCTACAATGGCATGAGGAATGGTCAGTTACATTATGTGAAATTGCTGAAAGCTTCAATTGCATGCATATATAAGCAGAAGAATTTGTAAGTAATTGAATCTAATGATCAATTGAATCAAAACTACTTGATCACAACTACTGAATGTTGCAGAACTGCATTCAAGCACATGTAACCAACCATGCAAGCAGCAATATTACTTTGCATTATGAGTACATGACCCTTCAATGTGATTGAAAATACCTCAATGGATTGCTTTTGGAATTTTTCTATCTCCGTTTTAAGCATTTCTCTCTCCTTGGTCAGTTCATTGATGAGAACCTGGAGCTCAGTCGTCCTCTTGGAGCTACTCTGAAGTTGGACATGCAAGGCTGAGATCTGAGTTGCTTTTTCTCCATCAACAGTATCTTTGTTGCTCTTCAGCGCGTCTCTGTCCTGTCTTACTGCTCTCAGCTCCTCCTCCAGCTTCAGTCTCTCCTTTGTCAGGTTCTGTATCAAAGTCTTTAGCTTTTCGATCTCTGTGGTGTAATCATTAAGCTGGCGACTCTTGTCCTCGATGGTCTTATACAGGGTTTCATTACGCTGGTTAAGCTCATGACTTCGCACCTGTTCCTGCTGCAGCTTTTGTTTGAGTGTTTTTAACTCGTCTGCCACTGATCCTAGCTCTTTCTTTGTGGCTGTATGATCCCTCATGCTCTTGTCCAGTGCTTCTTGGAGGCCTCTAATATCCTGCTCATACTTTCTGCCAGAGTTTGAGGCCTCAATCTGAACTGATTTCAATGAGGTGATAGTAGTGGTGTGCTCTCGGCAGGTACGTGTCATTCTCTCCACCTCTGCCTCCATTCTCTTTCTACGAGTGAACTCCTCCTGTGCTGCGCTCTTTTGCTTGTCCAGCTCGGCTTCCATCCCATCCAGAGATAACTGAAGTTCCCGGATACGGCTCTGGAGCCTGGCAGAACTCTGCTCAGCCTTGGATTTATCACTAGTCTGCTTTTCTAGCTCTACTCGGGTGATGTGGATCTCCTGCTCTGTCACCTTAAGTTTGTTAATCGCTTCAAGATGGGAGGCATTCTTTGATTTCAACTCTGCTTCAGCTTGTTTTAGGCGATTGATTTCCAGTTCCAGTGCCCTCCTCTTCTTCCCTTCTTCTTCCAGGTTAAACATAAGCAGACTAATCTGTCTGGACTTATCCTGGTTGTTTTTTATGGCCTCCTTCAAATTGAGTTCATCTTCTTCTCTCTGATGCTTGAGCGTTCTCAGCTGCATTTCCAGCTCACTGCGAATCCTGGTTTCCTGAGTCACTGACGCCCTCTGCTGGCTGACCTCCTGCTCTGCCTGACTTTTCTGCACTTCCATGTGTGTAATGGACTGTCTCAGTCTTCTTAGTTCCTCCTCTTGATCTCTCTTCTCATCAGTGAGTCGCTGAACTTGCAGCCTCAGCTCCGCTGCATCTTCTTCTTTCTGCTGTGATGCTTTCAGAATGGTGGTCTTGGTAACGTGGACCTCTGTCTCGTATGTCTGTTTAAGCTGACTAATCTCCTGGGTGCACTGTGTTCTTACCTTAGAGATATCTGACTCAGCATTTCGTCGACGGGTTGCTTCCTCTTCTAGCTGTAGCTTCAACCTCTCAATTTCTCGCTCTTTATCCTTCACAGCCTTCTCTAAGTCAATCTTCACCCAGGTGATCTCTTCAAATTCTTTCTGTCTACGGCGAACAGCCGACTCATACTCTTCCTGCTGGCTGTTATAGCGCTCTTCGGCAAGCCGCCTTTTTCTCTTTTCCTCCTCCAGCTGGTATTTAACGCGGTTCAGCTGCTCATTAAGATCTTGAATCTGGCCCTGAGTGCTGCCTAGGCTCTCCTTGACAGCATTAACTTGAATTGAGGTGGTTCTCTTCACTTCCTCCAAATTGATGAGTTCATCTTTTGAGTGACTGAGCTCTAACTTGTATTGATCCAAAGCATCTTCCAGAGACTTATTTTTCTGATTTCTATCTAGAAGGTCATCCTTTAGGCGTCTTAGCTCCTCCTCCAGCATCTCAATCCTGGTGTTCCTTAACTGAAAAAAAGATCAGAGACAAAGTGTTTGTCAGGCACCTCCTCTTATGTTGGTATTGGTTCATGCAAAGTTAGCAGCTCAAAGATTTACAAGTATTGTTAGAAGTAAAAAAATGTACTGGTTTATGCAAATAAAATTAAAAGTGCCAACCTTCAGTTCTTCCATATTTTTCAGCAGATCTCCCAGGAACTTGTAGTAGTCACTAGAGCGGGTCAGCAGCTCTATGTAATTGCCCTGGAGTCCAGAAGCCTGATCAGAAATAAAATGAAAGGGTAAACACTAGGGGTGGGACTTGATTAAAAAAGTTATCTAATTAATCAGAGGCTTTGTAATGAATTAATCTTGATTAATCACATTTTAATCGTTCAAGACAATTTGCCCCCAAGCAATTTTTTAAATTAAAAATAATGTTAGTGAGGCACAGATGACCTACCCACACTTTGATGAGTATATTTCTGTTACCACAAGGTCTATTGGATTACTTTGGTCTCATTATAAAGGTAACCATTGTGGGATTTGTTGGAATGTGTAAATATTAGTATACGTGTTATTGATGAAGTGTAAATAGACACGGAACATTGTAAATGTTATGAACTGAACACTAGGAGACAGCAGAGCCCTGCTAATATATATATAGAGGTGTAGTGTAGAGTTCAGGGGAAGTTCTGCTGAGGGTTATAAGATGAATGCTGCGTATATGCTTACTGCCAGCTTTCTACCAACTATAAAAACATAACAGTAAAAAAGTGGATTATTTTTCTTTTTTTTTCATGAAGAGCGATTTGTCATGAAGACGTAAAAAATGCTTATATGGTCTTGTAGCCCAGGCTCTGCAGTTTTTTAGAGGTGCAACGTGATGGTATTTATTGATATATAGGGCAAAAAACTCTGATGCTAAACTTTTTCTGCCCCCAATTGGAGGGCGCTCTATCTCAAGCGTTAGTTTTTCTAATGAATTAATCATAATTAACGCGTTAAATTCCCACCCCTAGTAAATACTGATAGTGATAATGGGACTCTCTTTAACAATAATGTATAAATCCATAAGACAAAATGTTTTTAATTTACAAATAACTTAATAATATAAATAATACGAACAAAACTGGAGCAGAATGAGTTAAACAGGTCACGGCTAATACCTCCTGTCTGACCACTTTAGCAGGGGACTGCAGGACAGTTTTCCTGATAGGAACATTAAGTAGAGTCTCCAGTCCCGAACTGTAAGAAGCAAGCTGCAGCTCATAGTCCTGCAAACATCAAACACGGTGTTATTTACACTGACTGCAACATCCATGCACAACACCTTTTGAAATCAATTAAAAGTGCACCAACCTTTATAGAGGCAGCACAGTTGTCTGCATTCTTCTGCATATCGTCAACTTTGTCCTTCTTGCCTTTAATCTCATTGTAAAGAGTCTATTTAGGAAAAAAACAGATCACATTATTGTACTTTGACTTTGCAGTTCTGTATTATAAAACTAATTTTCATCATATTTGACTTTGCTGATAATTCTAAGAATAACTGTCATTTTGGTTTGCACATACTATGCTTTATAATTTATGCAATTCAAATACATACTCTCACACGATAATTCTGATGAGAAATTCAAACTTCTGCATAAGAAATTATTGGAAAAAAAAAGACAAAAATGTGTTTTCTTGTGTGCAAAAAAGGAAAGGCATGCCTTTTGTTGGTTGATGTGGTCCATTAACATCGGGACGTCATTGATCTTAACCGTCTGGAGAGTGTCCTGGCGTTTCCTGGTATTGTCTATCCAGTAGTCCAGGGAAGTTTTGCTCTGCTGATATTGTGTTAACTGATCCTTCTGTTTGTCCAGGTCCCACATTCTTAAGAGGAAGAGGAAAAGATGGAAGGAAGCATTACTTTTGTTTACCAGCGATGACGAACGTGTCCCAAGTTTACCGGTCAGCCTGCTCTACCTGCTGTCAATCTGTGTTTGGATGCGGCGCCAGCGGTCACTCAGCTGGTTCACCTGCTCAGAATATTTGGCCAAGTCGACGTCACACTTGTGGAAGGAATCAGAAATCTGGCTGTTAAAGTGTAACGCTTTGGACAGCTCAGACTCCATCGTAGTCAGTAGTTCTCGTTTTAGTTCCAGTTCATTCTTCATGTGCTTTAAAACAGAATCACAGAATATTGTCATCATATGTTCATCACAGACAGTTATTTACAACAATGTGCCAGAATTGGTTCATTGATACAAAAGCAGCTATTTTTTTTCTTCTTTGTTCATTTTTAGTTTTAAATCTAAATATTCGTAACTGAAAATTTAGATTTTAAGCCTTTGATGTTTATTAAATTAGCTTTTTTGTCAGTAGTGGACATGTAAATGTTAAATAGTTGTAAAATTGCACATAAAATCCTCTTAAATCCTTGTAATAGAGAATTAAAATGGATTAGACAGTATTATTAACATTTATGGAGTTTAATTTTGCAGTTAAGTAACACATTTAATGTTTTTTTTATGTTTGTATGTATGAAATTTTAATCTATAAGTAAAAAGCAGGTTAATAAATAATTGAAAATATATATTTTTAAGTATGGTAAAGAAATAAACATAAATCTAAAAGTCCACTATTGATGTGGATTAGTTATGTTGAGAAGCGGATCTAATTTAATTTAGTCTCAAATCATTTTACAAACACATTTAACTGTCAGATGCATTAAAATACATTTTAGTAGGATCATTTCAGATTTAAACTGTGGAGAAAAAAAATATATAATTATGGACTCAAACCTTTAATGAGCTCCGATAGTTTTCCAGTTCTATCGGGTCCAGGGAGCTGGTGTCCTTCTCAGTCAGCCGAGCTTCGTGGACCTTAATGATATCTTCAGCCTGGAGGAGGCTCTGGAGCAAGGCCTTCAGCGCAGACAGCCTGTTGTAGTCAAGCAGTGATTACATTAAAACAACAGGAGAAAGTCTTTCTGACTTAGGTTTAAAATCAGTTGTGAGAACTGTTAAAATTTATTTATAGATAATAAATAACCTTTGAAGGTAGGCTGCGTAGAGACCCTGCAGATCTCCCAGTTTCTGGTTGATGATTTCCAGTTCAGAGCGGAGAAACTTGGCCTGATCAGAGTCTGCAGGTACGCCTTTTAGCTGCTTTATTATCATCTCTCTCAGGCGGATGTACTCATCGTGAATCGTTTCCAGATCTTGATGCACACCCTGGACATGAATATAAAATAATACTTTTGAAATTGAAAGATGAAACTGCGTTGTATTTATTTTATGCTCATTTTGAGAAGAAAAGTCATCAATGCATTTTGAATAAAAGAAGGGGTTTTGCACCTGCAGCTTCTGAATGTGCATTGAGCACTCGTGCACACTGTTGTCCCCAAGGGGAAGGTGGAGGTGGCTGGTCAGACCTGACTCAGCATTTTCCAGTTGGCGGTGAAGATCCTGCAGGCTGCTGAGCAGCGTGAGGCTGACGGAGGAACTGACTTGTGTAGGTGGCTTCCCTTTGGTTACCGTGGTCTGGGTGACCTTAATATCTGTTTTTGGAGGTACAGACTTTACCGGTACTTCTATCTTTGTCTGTTGTACCAAATTCGTCTGTTCTAGCTTTATCTGTTCTTCCAACCTCACCTGTTCTAACCTCACCTGTTCTAACCTCGCCTGTTCTAACTGCGCCTGTTGTAACCTCGCCTGTTCTAACTGCACCTGTTGTAACCTCGCCTGTTCTAGCTTCATCTGCTCCTCGATCTTCCACTGTTCTTCCATCTTCCTCTGTTCTTCGGTCTTCATCTGTTCTTCCCCCTCTTTGATTGGTGAAATTTTAAGAAAAATGTTTGGTTATATGCAGAAGCACTGATTATAAGAGCAGAATTTATGATCATGCAACAAAACCAAGACACAAAAAAATAACCATATTTAAAAAAAAACAAAAAGTATACTCACTGAAAGCAGGCAGCTGAACGATCAGCGTGTCATAGTGCTGTTGGGTTTTGTCAAACTGGCCCTGTATGTTTTTCTTGTCCTCGTCTCCAAAAATGTCAGAACCTTGGCTGGTACGCACAAACTCCTGGTAGTGGGTCTCCATTCTCTTGATGAGGCTGCGGTATTCTTCAGGATGCATGTTCGACAGCTGCCAGACAGACAAGGCAGAATCAATTAGGTAAAACTTTGCAAATTCTAGGTTGACAATATTTAGCCTCCCTTTGAGGGACAACAATATCTTGTTTTAGTGAGGCGGGAGTGTACTTTGTGACTTCTTACCATAGTGAGAGTGAGGGAGTTAATGTAATTCATATCTTTGAGGCAATACTGCCAGGAGATGAGGCTTTTGATGTTTATATAAAGCTGATTCCAAATGCCCAAGATGGCCTCATAATACTGCTCGTTTCTGAAAACAGGACACAGTCGTCAATCTTTCTATCAGAACCTCAAGAAATAACAAAATGTGATTCATTGCATCCTATGTTTTTAAATCTACTAGCCTAGATATCTAGACAAACCGTAGCAGTAGCAAAACAACAACAATGGCGAGGGCTCAAGAACAGCGCTTGTTTAAAATGGCTTTAGCATCAACTCTGGACGATTTAGACTTGAGTAGATAGAAGTACTTCTTCTACTCCTTCAACGGTGCATAGTAGACTGCTCCGTTAACTGATTTCCATCACTATGAATATGTCACTTTGTTGCTCTGATTGGTCCTAGCGCTGTCCAGATGCGTGCAGAGACAGTTTAAAAGACAACCATAGATTCTGCCCCTACAACTGAGCTATCTCTATAGGTTGTGACTATATACATATAGGATGGCTTACCAGGCTAGAAATATACTATATTTTCCTCAGATTACATTTATTCTTCAATCTTACTTGGAGGCAAGTCCAGTGCTGATTGGGTTTGGAGGTGGGATGATCAGGCACACGGAGGGAATCGTCATTTCAAGGCCTCCAGGTCCCGTCACGAGCCACTTGCTGCGCTGTGAGTTGTCTTTCAGAATGCCTCCATCTCCCTGCAAAATACCTTTCTAAAACACAAAATGGTCCACTAAGTCATGTTTACATTTAATTTGAAGCTCTGAGTTTTTGTGTATCTGTTTAAGCGTGTGAACGATAAAAATAAAGAAAAACCCCACCTGGTCCTGCATGAAGTCACATAAAGCCTTGACTATGACGGGGCTGCTGCTCTTCACCTCAGGGTTGCGAGGTTTGAGCCTGACGATGGACTTTGATTTGCTGACCAGACTTTGGACTTGCCTCTTGTTTTCCAAGACTCGCTGTTTCTCTTTCTGTAATAAAAACAATACAATCAAAAGAATTAAGAGAGTTTTGACCGCCATTGCATGTATAAAAACTAAGGATTATTGCAAACATGCACACAGATTTCCTTAAAGCAACACTAGTTTGTAACACTTTAAGCTGATTTCAAACTGGATTCAGTGGTTCTTGAGCCATAAAGTTGACCAACTTCACTTGGACAGCACTCTCTATTGACCTGAAAGTGCACTTATCAGTTTTGTGGTTCAGGCAGGAACACTAATGAGAGGTCTCTACCTGCTTTACAACAATTGCTGTTTGCTGTGCCGGTAGCTAACATAAAGGCTAGCCGGTAGATAACATAAAGGCTAGCCCGTAGCTAACATAAAGGCTAGCCCATAGCTAACATAAAGGCAAGCCCGTAGCTAACATAAAGGCTAGCCGGTAGATAACATAAAGGCTAGCCCATAGCTAATGTAAAGGCTAGCCCGTAGATAACATAAAGGCTAGCTGTTAGTTTTTTCAGTTCACTGATAAGAAGCATAAGAAGAAGAATTTAGCATTTTTTTGTTGGAAGCCATGGTAGAACCTTGAAGTAAAAGCAAAAGTAATGTCTCTGGAGGCGAAGCAAAGAGCTAAATCCAGAATGAACATCGTTATGGTCTACACTAGTTTGAAGGAGCTGAAGGCTACAAAATCACAAACTTATGGTGACCTGGCTTTGTTACTGGAATTGTAAGTAATAATGTTTTTATGTCCAACAGTGTGGATCTTTTTACTTTGTGGCTTATTTAGTGTCAGTTGGCTTGTGTTCGCGTTAGCTTGTTGTTAGCTAAAGCATTTTGCTGCAGGATTGTTTGGGATAGTTGTAATTCCACTTCCAACCAGTAGGAGTGGAAAATTTTGTGTTGCTTTAGAATTATCCTAACTAGTCCAGTGGGTATGCAAATTGTCTGCAGAATAAGTACTTGTGAATATGTACAGCTGCAGGGAAAAGACTCATTAGTATGTAATGTAGCGTAAATGCACCTCCAGGTTTTGTAGGAGTTCTGTGAGGTTCTCCAGTGGAGTGTTCTTGTCACAAAGGAATTTGGCTCTGATCATCTCGTGCTGTTTTTGAAGCTTTGCATAGGTCTCATTGGCCTCCTTGAAAAACTGCAGATAGTCATGAAACATTAGCTTACATGAAAACATACAGAACTTTAATCGAGCAGGCTGGAGCACTAACTTGGCTGTAGGCAGAGTTCTCCTTCAGGTGGACATGGATGCACTTGGTGATCTTCAGAAGCCAGCTCCACTGGGTCTGCAGGGTTTCTAAGTAAGCCTAAGGGTGCACAGAGTCGTGAATACAAAACCAAAGAAAACCAACTCGTTTTGGATAAAAGAAGAATATCTAGTTACCAAAAGTTTGTCTGAAGCAGGGTGGTTGTCACTCAAGAGGGCATTTGCTTTCACGTTCAACTTGTTTATCTCCTTCTCCTTCACCTCCAACTCACTCATCAGCTTCTGTTGCACAAACAGAAATCAAAGGCTCAAAGTGGACACCAACAACAAATACTCAAAAGGTAAAAAATGGGCTTGGTCAGGGATTCTCACAGAGTAGCTCTCCTCCTTCTTGGGGATGTACACATCAATGTCCTTGTCTCCCCAGTCGAACACGAGCTCCTGCTCTTCTTTTTCATTCACCCACATGATTTCAGAACTGATCGCATCAAGGATGCTCTCAAGGTCCCGCAGCTGGTTCAAGCGTCTGTGGGACATTTTCTGCACCACACAACAAATTTATGAATATGATGAAAATAATAAAACAGTGGTTATGATGTAAAAAGCTGCTGCATCCAACAAAATATATTAGCATTACCATCAGTTGGTCCCATTGTTGCTCCAGCATGTTCAGCCTGTACTTATCGCCTACTGCTGACTACAAAAGGAGAGTATTTTTATTT
Organism: Aphyosemion australe; assembly: GCA_006937985.1. Classification (NCBI taxonomy): domain Eukaryota; kingdom Metazoa; phylum Chordata; class Actinopteri; order Cyprinodontiformes; family Nothobranchiidae; genus Aphyosemion; species Aphyosemion australe. The sequence goes on along the minus strand of SSNS01000412.1, from coordinate 43,435 downwards.
ATTTATTTTATTATTAGTAATGTATTCATATAGCACCATAAAAAGACCATCAACTTAAAAAAAAAAACATACCAGTTCATATTTGGCTTGCTCTACTTCCTCGCTTTTCTTGATTGAGTCGTGGAATTGGTTGTGTTTTTTAATTTGGTTGTTTATGGTGACAGTGTCGTCTCCCCACGGAGCCGTTTCAATGATACGCTGGAAGACATAAAGCAGAAAATTACACATTTGCTTATCACAGATTTCAGACAAACCAGGTAATGTATCTAAAGACTATGGGTGGAAATTTAACGCGTTAATTATTATTAATTAATTAGAAAAAATAATGCGTTAAAAATTTTTTACGCATTTAATCTAATTTTTTCTCCTGTTTTGCATTGAAATACAATTTAAAGCATTTTTTTATAAATTAAAAGAGCTTGTGTTTACAATAATAATGTCCATGTCTATTGTCTGATTCTATGTTTCATTATTTTTAATTAAAAAAACTACTTTCGGGCCAAATTTTCTTGAACGATTAAAATGCGATTAATCAAGATTAATTAATCACAAAGCCTCTAATTAGTTAGATTAATTTTTTAATCGAGTCCCACCCCTACTAAAGACCCATGTAGTCTTTCAAAATTCTGCAACCAGATTGTAAAGCTGATCCAATTTCATATTTTTCTACAAAACAAAGCAACGATTTAAAACCTACAATAATTAAAATCTAAGGCATGAGCTGAGAAGTTTGATGGATTGGGATTTTATGACACAAGTTACATGAATGAGAGCAATAAAGAGATTATTTGCAGTATTTATATAAATCCCTGACAGTAAGACACAGATTTTATTAGTTTTAGTTTCTTCTAATGAACTCCTGCCTCCATCTTTTTTGTCTTTTATTCGTTTTGCCCTCTAGGTGTCAGCATATAATCATTAGGTTATTGTTAAGCAGGGAACTATTCCAACTATGCCCTCCTTGTTTGAAGCCTCTGTTGTGATAGGACCTTTGCCAGCACATAACCTCAGCCCGTCCCTGTTCTGTGCGCTGCATTTTTTTTCCACCCCGTCTCTCTCAAGACTTTTGTTCTCTCGCCACTCCCTTTTTTCTACACGAATTCTTGCCTGCAGCAACACACGACGAGCCACTTCTGATTCTCAGAAACGTAACTAAAGTGAGACTGAAAACATCAACAGAGTTCCCCCTTGAAATGTCAGTCTGGCCAAAATACGCAAATGAAGAGATAGAAGCGAAAAGGAAAATGGAAAAGGTTTAAACTTGAAAACTGCAAAATGGGCGCCACAGCAGGAACGCGAATGGCGAAATTCAGAGGGGAGAGGCTGGAAGCGGTGACAGAATGACAGGGTGTGTTTCTGGGAAGGTGGAGCAGTGTTGAGGAGTGTGTGAGTAGAAGGGCGTTTTCCTGTGAACACTAGAGGTCAAACGAACGCCGCACTCGTCAAAACCTGACTCAGTTGAGAGTAACATCCCGCTTTTTTTTACTCCTTTCTCTTTTGCTTTTAGGCCTCCCTCCTACCTCCTACTTCGTCGACCCTTTTTTTGAGCTTCATGAAGAAAACCAAGTCTCTCTCTCTCCCTCCCTCCTCTTTTGTTTCAGTCCTCCTGTAAGTCTATTGGGCTCTTTCACTCACGGATCAGGTTTTGGCAGCGAGTCCAGATGGTTTAGGTTACATTAGGGTAGCATAAGTGATACGGTGAATTCATCCCTTCCTCCACCTCCCACTGCACCAAATCATTAGCTTTCAGTTGCACTTTAAACAAATACACTGCTGCCACATAAAAGTTATTCATTACTCGGCCTTTGATCCTGGAGTCATAATAAATCTAATGGCGGTGCTGTTACCAAAAGGCACGGAAATTAAGATGCTAGGAATGTAATCCATTCACATGCATAAAATTCATGTTGCCCACAAAATTTTAAATATTTGCTTTAAAGGTTTTGTGCAACAGTAGGAGTGTCTCTAAATCTAACCAAGCAGCAGCAGTTTGCAAAAAAAAAAGTGCAGCTGCATCAGATTCGAGTTCAGCTATTTGTTTTTGTTTTTTCACGTTCTTCTTGTAAGTGCTCTCACAATCTGTTGGGCAATCCAGCTGCTGGCGTTGTTAAAGAGTCGATCCCCATCACTGCCAACACTCATTCTTTTAATTTTCATGGTCCCAGTGCCAGTGGTCCCAGCGCCAATGGTCCCAGCACCAATGGTCCCGGTGTAAAGTTTCTGCTGCATGTTAGCATGCCATTGCTGAAACCTGTCGACTCTGCAGAAACGTACAAAGAAGGAAGACTGTAAATCTTTCAACCAGAGCACTGATCATGCTGCTTTTACAGAGCCTTCTCTGTTTAAGGATAAAAAACCTTTAGTGTGGATCTAAAAACACACAAAAGAAAGGAAAATGAGTTTTGGCTTACGTGCTGAAAACATCGTTTTGTATATGCATTTCTTGCATGTCTCTGCCACAATACTTCAGCGCATTCATGGCTTCAGCAGCCATGCTCAAGAACCTGTCTGCTTCAATGGCAGGGCCTCCCTGTGAGATCCAACAAAACAATAGCAAAGCTGCAAAATTAGTTGCTTCAATAATTTCTAATTCATACCTAAAAAACTGTTTCAACAATTCAAATGTTTAAATAAACAAATGAGTTCCATTTTACTGAGTTTGGTGGGCGTGTTTTACTTACATTACTGATGATCAAGTTTGCCTTCTCCATGTATTCCTGACATTGATTTTTCAGGAAATAAACCTTTTCCTGCATGGCTTGTGCACTACAAATGGGAAAAATACACATTTTGTTTAATATATTGAAAAAAAATATGATTACAAGATGCTGCTAATATAATTAATATGTTACTAAGTTGTCTTTAGTCCTGAAAGAACTGAAAAAATAAAACATTTATTCAAAATTCAGGCAATTTACATCAAATTAGCATTAAATGACTAGTTTTAATTGCAAAATCTTATTTCTGTTGTAAAATCTGTTTCAATACCATATTGAAATTTTGACTAAAGGTCACAAAAGGGTCAGAAATTCTAAAAAAAAAAAGATCTTTATTTTTATTGAAGTTTCAGAAAGCATTTCTAAGTTTTTTGCCTTAAGCTTTTAAAGGCTTGACATGACACACAGCTTCTCACACACTTACGTCACACCAAATGACTCCACTGAGAGGATTTGTGAGGGGTGTGTTTGGGCTTTTCTTTTATGTTAGGCAACAGATTAGGAATGAAACAAATAAAATAATAACTTGGACAAATGGATGGATCAGGTTGTAAAAACACACTTTTAGAGAGAGATCAGGTTAAATGTTTAATTGTAAACACTGCCTTCATTGTGCTCTCGGTGCTTTTTTTAAGGTGAACCTGCTGGGTCGTTCAGTTCATTGCATCTGGAGTTTTATCCTTCATAAAATGTTTTCTAAAACACATATGAGAAAATACATGGGTCTATAATTTTAATTTCTTGCCAATTTCCTGTTTTTCATTTAAAATTTTCAAAATAAAATGAAATAACTCAACAGATGATTTATGAAACGCGCTTACCTTTGCACAGGCGCACCTCCAGCGGCGCTTTGCTGGAGCTTCATTCCGCCTCCGCCGTGCGCGGAGCTCCTGGAGAAGGTGGTTTGGTAGCTAAAGCCTCCCTCCATCTGTGGATCTCTCTGGAAGCCGTTTCCAGGCATGAAACCGTCGCCTCTGTAATTCGTCAAATCCGTTCGAGAGCTACTTCTTTGGCCATAACTGTTCAGTCTGGTGTTAGAGCCGAACTGACTCATAGTTTGATGTGTTTCGGTAGTTTTCAGATGAAGTTTTTAGCTTTGTTGCGGTCCCAACAGCGGACGAGCTGTGCGCCTTTCTCTCCCCGTCTCTCTCTCTCTCTCTCTCTCTTTCTCCGCCCCGTCTCCTGTTGCGCAGATAATACTCTGAATAGACGGAAGCTGCCTGCGTTGGGAACAGAAACCACACCTTGTGTATTTACCAAAAGCCCTGCAGCAAATGTGAAAAGCCCTGTAGCAAATGGGAACGTCTGCAGTGGCGGATCTAGAACATTTTAAAGGAGTTTAAATGGGGATAAAGGAGGCGCAAACCGTCTAGATAGGGGTGCACCAATACTGGATATTCACCCTGAAACTCAAAAATGCATAATATCGTGCAAAAGTTACTTTATTTCAGTAGTTCAACTTAAAATGTGAAACTAATATAAGAGATAGACTCATGCAAGACATTTCAAGCCTTTATTTGATATAATTTTGACGATTATGACTTAAAGTTACACTCCTAAACTTTGCGGATATATGCTCTCTGTCGTCCTCTAGAGGCTTGCTGCGTAACGTCACTGTCGTAAATTCAAATCTATTTCTCAGGCATAAGAGGCATGTTTACATTCCTAATGTCAGGCAAAACAACGAAAACAAACTTTTCCACCTCCACACATTGAATAATTAGATTGATCAGGACTGTATAACAACTTTATGCCCGACCAAACACAATAACCCCGGTGAAATCATTTATTACTTACCTATTCATTAGCAGCACGGCTAGGTCAGAGTCCATAGCTCATGCCGTTCTTATGGCAAGCCAAAGGGATCAAAAAAGCGTGCATTCTAAACTCGCGTTTTGGCAGACATAATGCGCGTTTAGGATGTGTGATTTTAGAACGCACTTTTTTTGCCCCCTTTGGCTTGCCATATGGTGCCATAAAACAACACGCAGTCCGTATTTCCGGCGGCGGGCCGCGGGTCAGAAACTATATAGTGCTGTAAACAGAATGACGAGAAACGTGGGTTTAGAGGTGGCGAGCGCATGAAGAGGTGGAGGAGAATGATGGACAAATTTGTCCAGGTTAAAAAGTCTCAGAAATACAAAAAACACAATAGTAAATGCACTATCTTGGACCGAATACATGACAGGATACCCCAGAACAGCGCTATGCCTTCTGGTGTCCTGGGGGGGAACTGCTTTGCAACACTCCCCAGGTGACAAGAGAAGTCTGAAGGCAAAACGTTTCCGTCAATGTGTGTACATCTCTCCATTGCGAAGCTGATGGAGAAGAATAAATTCAAAGTTGAATATGAAACACGGACATTATAGCACCATCTAGTGTTTAGAGGTGGTATTGCAACAACAGAACACATTTTCCAGCCGTCGGGATGTTGGTTCACTGCTGATACGTGAAGTGACCAGCCAGGGTAAGGACTAATTTCTACTAATAAGTTTATTTTACAACAGTATTTAATGTTAGAACATCTTCTGGGCTCAGAAGCAGCTGCTTGACTTGTCGAGTCCACCATTTTACACAGTCCCAGCCTCGCCTTACCGAGCTGACTTTTTACCGCAAGGGTGCCCTCTAGTGGCTGGTAGATGTAAACATAAACCCAGCCCATCAAAATACATTTATTATTATTTTTTTTTTAAATATAGCTTTTAAAGGAAAACTGTACATTCATTCTGCACACCTCTAAACGCCCAGTGGAGTTTTTTTTTTAAATATAACTTTTTATTAAATTGTTCCATATTCAACCTTCAGGCTTTAGGCTCCCTATATGTAGGACTAAACACTCCAGTATGTTCATTTGATTCATCGGCCTTAATAAACTTGAAGGACTCATTCTTAAATGTGTTGTATAATTTTTGGACAAAATAATTGCCCCCATGGCTTCCACTTCCTCCCTTCTGAGTTAATCTTGTATTTATTCCAAGTCTTGGGAGCCTTATCCAGTTGAGAATAATTAATGGAAGCAGCAGCCAACACATTTTAACCACAGTGAGTGAGAGGAGATGGTGGCTCCACAAAGAATCTGTCATCCAGAGGTCAACATTCTTGAGGTCAAAGAGGGTCAATTAGAGCGTTCAGTGTTTTGAGTCACTGGTTAAGCTGACAACCAAGCGTCAGCAAGTAAAAGTGGATGTTTTTTTGTTTATTTTTTAAAAACTCAGTCTTAAGCTCACTTTTGTTTGCATGCAGCACCAGTGGGCGTGTCTTAATTTTAAAAAAGTGAAGAGGTGTGGGAAAGATAAGGAGCTTGAGTGGTGAGCCTTGAGTGAGAAGGCATTTAAAAAATGCTGATATAACAACTCAAACTAGACCCGCCCAGAAACCTTCAGTTTGATTCTGATTGTTCAGATAAAGGAAATATAAACATGATTAAATCAAAGAAATTATGTTTTACAAATTTGTGGGTCTCCTAGTTTGACTTATTAGACTTTTACATTGATTTGAGTTTATCTCAACACAGGAAGGAAAATGTATTAGCTGATGGAAATGCTGGGCTCTCAGGTGTAATAGCTACAATCTCACAGGCAGGTCACAAAAATCACATAGAAGTGTCAGAGTGGAGGGGATGAAACACAAAAAGATATCTGGAAATAACCAACAAGCAGAGCAGAAAATTTTAAGTCGTGCTGAATATTATCGAGCATGCAGAGGTTCATCTATTTGGTTACATTCTGTTTTTTTTCTTCCAGTTCCAAAGATTGGGACACACCCTCACGCTCAAGAGGCTTTACTTTATTATCTCACTCTTTAACAGGCTTTCGCTCAATAGAAACACTGCAAGACTAAACATGTGCAACTTTCCAAGCGTGCTTGCAGTTCTCATGCTGAAACATGGAGCTTCACTCTAACAACATTGCAAACTTAAGCACTAAAACAACAGAAAACTACAAGATTTCAAAGATGTTCTCCATAAACACCTTTTTGTGTCCATAATTCATTCATATGGGCATTGTTTGGTTTGAGAAGGATGTAAAAATTTATTTGCTGTCTCTTTATTCTTATGTGAAGTTAATATTTAACCTAATGTTTGCCATGTTGAGGTCATTGTGTTGGTCTTTCTCCGGCCATGGAAACAGTGGTGCCCCCAAGGGGTGGCCAGGGGTGGCCATGGCCACCACTAGAAATTTGCTGCCCCCCAGGGAATACCAGTGTTAATAAATCATATTAATGTTCCCTCAAACCATAAATTCATCTTATTTATTCAAGACATAAATGTAAACCCCCCAAAACAATTATTCAATTAATGATTAAATAAATAATCTGAATTTTTAAAAAAATGATGTTTCAGCTGCTCACCATTAAAAAATAAAAAAGTTTATATCTCCATATTTTTTGTGAAGACAGCAACAGGTGAATTAAACTAAAAAATAAAATTCTAAAATAAAATTTTTAATAACTGAAATGTATTTTTCTGAAAATGTTCTCAAATTTGAGTTAAG
>SSNS01000412.1:0-36074 GCA_006937985.1 Aphyosemion australe | reverse complement strand
TGTTTTGGGTGCATGTTGTTTTTTAATACAAAAGAATAAAGTGCAATGCATCGCCACAGGCTAAACCCTCCCAGAGTTACCACTAGGAACAATTTGGTGTGCCACCCCAAATTTTTCTTTGGCCCCATCTGGCCACCGTCATCAAAATCTTCTGGGCGCGCCCCTGCATAGAAAGCCCTTTTTTTTTACTTGCAACTGCAATTTAAGGTGCACCTGCAACAAAAAGGCTCAATTTTAAAAATAGCTCACTAGACATGATTCTTAATGAATATTTGATTAATCAGCAGCAGTAAAAGGGCAGCCCCAGGTTAGCAGTGTCTGCTCATATCCTGATTCACAGCGACTCTCAGAGCTGCCGCCACCTAGACGCACGTATGAAATCATTTCCAGACATCGATACTGACATCATGCTCTGAGTAAACGGGGGCAGCTGGTTTTGAACACTGCAGGCAGTTCACGCTATCTTGTTTATTAATGTGACATTCTAACAGCTGGCTCCTCAGGATTTACACTGTTTTCCATTGCAACAGTGAAAATCTGCAAGGCCTTTAAACCTAACCAGAGGGAAGTGAGTTGTAAATGTTTGCGGTGACTTGATGTAGGTTTGCTCTGAGATAATGCAATTTTTGGGAAAATCTGGATGAAAGATATCAGCGTTGGTGTTATGAATGAGAACACACCACTGCTGGGATGTTAACTCCTTCTCAGGACATTGAACTCTCTTCCTGGAACATATCAAAGTGTTTGACTCCTAGTTCTCATTTACAAAAATAGTTTGAGCCTGAACCTAAACAAAAAAACCCTAAATACATGTCTAATGTTGAAGCATTAAGAAACAACACTTCCTAGAATTCCCGGAACATAAAACAGGACTTTGTAACTTGATGCCAGGGTTAAAGATCAATCGGCTTACTTCAAAGTTAGCATTAATTGAGGGAAATTTGGATCAGTGATCTCCTTTAAAACTATTATCTTAACTCAAATAAACATTTTTGATGCAATCATGTGTTATTCTGTGGAAATTAGTTTCAGTTTTCCACCCTAGAACACACAAATGAATGTATTGTTTGCCCAACTTATCTAAACAACTATCTCCAAACGAATAAATCAACACTATCTGGTGGACCTTTGAGCTCAAGCGCACTAAAATTATGGTGCCACATTTTTTCACTCTCATTTTCAAGCATAAGTGTCCTTTTAGTTTTCATCAGACTTTACATGGAACCAAGGAAAGTTTTAACTCTGACTCACATCTTTATCGGGAACGGTCAATTTCTTTTTCACACCAAAGTTTTGGATTACTCAGTGCAGTGTTAAAATCTGCAGACACTCCTCATTTTTCTTTTTTTTTCCCGCCCAATGTGTAACCAACCGGTTTATGACAGAGTCAGACAGATAGAACAACACTTTCATGTCTATGCCTGCACACATGTACAGACACTAGCTGACTCACAACATTGCATCTGGGCGGAACCCTGGACACACCTGTATTAGCTGCTAGGTAGTGCAAGAAGAGACTTTGAATGACGACAAGAAACAGACTTTAATTAGACGGTGCAACGGTCAAATGTTGTTTTTGTTGATGCAATTGTATAATTATTTTTTAACACTCATTGCAACAAAAAGAAATGCAGCACATTGAATTATTACGTTAAATTTAAGCGAGTGCAATGAGAATTTTGTTGTATACCTCTATGCAATGACACTTAAATAATCTTGAATCTAAATGTAAAACTATGCATAAAATATACTTTATTTTGCAGACATAGATTTTAATGCATTTTTTCCCTAAGCCTACAAACAAAAGAATAAGAAAAAGTAAAAGAAAATCTAATTTTGCAAAAATACCAGGACAAAACTGTTGTTGCTGACATTTTCCTGCAGGGGTCACTAGTGTGTAACAAACAGAAACAAGACACTGAGAACAGTTTAAGCAGGTCCAGAGAAAAACTAGTAACCAAAAACATGTGAAATAAATGCTAAAGCTTATTTTACCTGAGTCAAATTCAAGTTTTTAAGTTTTTGCTTAATATTAAAAAATAATTAGAAGTGTTAAATTGCAAAACATGAACAAATAATATAAAAAATATTTCAATTGAAATGCAGAGTAGTGTAATAGCACACTAATGCCAGAAGGGGGAGGCATTATAGAAAAGATATGTGTTGCAGCATCAGACTTCCCTAATCCTAACATGAACTATTTCATCACTCTTATCACCTGATCCAGATTCTGCAAGGTGTCATTAAGTCAAACACAATGGCTTTATAGCAACAACTCAGTGTTTATGCTGTCATCTTGCATCGGTTTCTGCATTCAAAACGTAACTTTTTCACACAGGCATGTTCACTTGAAAAAGAGGAAGAGCACAGGTGGAATAGCAAAGGCTGCATTCCATTTCTGCAGCTGTGCATGCTGAGTATCAACACTTGTGCAAGAGCAGAACCTTTTTTAAACACACCCGTGACCTCCGTGCTCTAAATCAAAATCTCTGCTGACTGTAATGACTATAGCACTTTGTTTAATTTTCCTTCTGGAAGCAAAATGTCAATAAAATGACATAATTAGATGACAAATATGGATAGTGGCCCTTGAGGACCAGGACTGCACACTTATGCAACATTTATCAGTCAATTGAACCTTTTAACTAGCAGCTCACCCATTTGAGAATATTTTATTCCCTATATCCTTTGCAAATACTGACTGAAAGGAAAATCTAAAAAAATATTGGAATGTTTGAATATTAAGTTGATTATGTATCATTGGTATGACCTCAATGTAATTAATGTCGTTTTGTATAATTTTACATTATATCATGACATTCTTTGCCTCATATTAACAAGAAAAAGCTGCAAAACAGAAAAAAAATCATTTATTTCTATATTTCTATAGTTTTGGATAAATTACAAAAATGTGTGAGTGCTCACTTGAACTGATGCATAACAGAACGTTTGCATATTTAGTCTGTGAGGTCACAAATGTACCATCTGTAACCTCTCAGCAGCCTCGTGTGTTTCAGGCTGGATAAAACAGGTGTTCTGAAGATCACCTGCAAGAAAAAAAACAATTGAAGAATTGTCTGCAGGCAACAAAGATAATTTTAGACAGAGATGTTTTTTTAAATCAAATTAAACAAGTTATTAACTAAATTAAACTGTCAACATTTAGAGTAAATTTAACCACTTTAGTTGCATCGTTCAACTTGTTCTAAAGTCTATTTGTCAATAAAATAAACTGGTTTAATCTCTGATCTGACGTCATGCATGTTGGTGAAGCCTCCAGCCAGTGAAGGCGGGGCTATATCACACAGGTGGATCTTAGGTGCTTCTGTGGGGCATTTTTAAAGCCTGTGAAATTTGCATAAATGGTCAACCAGCATGCACTGCTGCAGGGACGCTCATGCATCACGTCAAGTCTGCTAATTTTCCATGCAAAAATTCTCCTTTTCTCATGAAATATTATAACCACTCACGTAAAAGAAACAAGTTAATAGCTTTTTGGAAAACCTGATTACAGAAAAAAACTCATTAACTAAATAAATGGGAGTCCAGTTATTGTTTTGCTGTAGCTGCACATCATTTACCTGCCGGCTGACAAACCGGTGCGTCGCAAAGGTGGGTTTACACTCTGGTTCAAGCCTTTATGGATAGTTATCTGTAACAGATTTTTTAGGCTCTCTGTGGTTTTGAGTGAACAACTAAAACAAACAAATATGTTGAATTTGATCAATTTCAATCTTTTTATAGTTATTTTAATTTTCTTTATTGCACATTTTATGTTGTCAGCTAATAATGACACAGTAAACTCTGACAGGTCGTCCCTGATTCATGATAACAAACTCACTTCCCTTCAATTTAATCACAAAACTCCTCCTTTGATGCTTGTAGCATGTCTGGCTGAATCATATGCCGGCATAGTGAAAACAAACATACCCACTCTTTGTTTATTACTTTTTATTACAGCAACTAAAATTTAGAACAGAAATGACTGATCTGCTTATTTAAATGTATAAACTACAATAGAATTACATAAATTATGTACGAATTACATAAACTAACAATTTGGTCTAAATTAATAACAAAATGGTCTGATTTCTGTCACTGAAAAAGTTCCCTGATTTAATATAATATAATATAAAGGATGATAAACTGGACATCAAACTAATTGTTAATTATGACACTTTAAATTTCTCACCTGTCTAAATGGTTTCAGTGTGTTTCTATGGGCGGAGACAGCTTCAGCTTCTCCTCCACCTGTGGTATAATCTACAATCCAATCCGTTTCACTGTGTAAACGTTAGAGTTTATGGGTATCAGAGTAAAGGTATGTATCATATTGTAATGGTTGTCTATATTAAGCCAGTTTAGTGATTCCATTGGATCTTACTGGCTTCAAGCACATTTTTGAAAACTAGTATTGATTCTCTTTGTGCCATGGGGCTACTATAATGTTTAAATCCCACGTGAATAATATTTTGTAGTTTTTTATTGTAGGTATTCAGAAAAAAAAATATATATATATACACAATGTATATATATAGTGTGTATATATATATATGCTATATATACACACTATATGTATATATATATATACACACTATATATATATATATATATATATATATATATATATATATATATATATATATATATATATATATATATAGTACATTTTATTATGTATTATTATGTAACAGAATTTGCTTGTTCCTGGTGGCCATATTGGAGGCAGGAGGACGCTACCTTTAGGGGCAGGTGTGTTACCTGTGCCTCTCTGAGGAAACACCTCCGAGGACTGCACACAGTGAATGTCACGATGGGGAACGATCGTAGGACGGATTTCTTTGTGCTTACCTAATCTGCTAAAATCATTTTGTACTATAAATTTGCTCTCCCCCTCATCGTGCCGTCTGTCCTGCCTGCGCGGGTTTCGGTGCCAGACAGACGCAGAGCCGACTGGAGCGGAGGGAAGTGCTTCCTGATAATGAGGAGGTGCGTCCTTTTTCCATTCCAGTGATTGACTGCGCACGGCTTCCACCGCCTGAGCTGAGCTGGGGGCCACTGACGCATTGTGGAGTCGACAGGGGGGCAGCAGCAGCACTGCAAACCCCGGCTTCGCAGCACAATCGGAGGCATCTCTCGGCGGAACCACGATGTCCGTGGTGCAGCTCGAAACGGGGGACCACCAACCGGAGAACGGCTTCGTGACTCCCGAAGCCGCGTCGCCGGGGCTGCTGACACGCATCGACAACTCCGTGCTGCCGTTTCTCGGGGGATTTGGGAAATACCAGAAACAGCTGATCGTGCTGACATGGATTCCGGCGTTGTTCATTGGATTCAGCCAGTACTCCGATTATTTCCTCCTCGCCCTGCCGAGCGACACATGCGTTCATCCTTCGGCCAACCAGACTAATAATAACCACAGCCTGGCTCACTCCTCGTTGTTGCAGGGCTCACAGGACACCAGTGCGCTCCCGGCTTTTGAGCAACATGCCGGTGGAAATTACAGCAGCAAGTGTAACTGCAGCGAGCTGAAGCTGCACACCGGGCTGGTGGAGAACGTGGTTACCAAGGTAAGCTGTCCATCTCAGGGATGGGGATCCTTTTTATGCATCACTGATGCCCTACACTCTTTGTTCTTGTTAGAATCTGAGGCGTGGGGGGGGCAAAATTATGGCTCCATCGCAATATGACCACCAAGCTGCAAACACAAACTAGATTATTGTGGTTTGCATTCATTTTCTCCACATTTGTGCGTCTTCCACTCTGTTGTGATTGCTATGAGAGTCCAGAGTCCATGGATTCCGTAGGTGAGGACATGCATCTTACTGACACTGAGTCATGGCAGCAGCTGACAGACACAATGAATGAATGACCCTGAGGCACAGAAACACCAGCATTGGGCAAAACCGGAAGTGCTGATGGAGATTCTGTGCTCATCTCGTGGAAATAATAGACACACGAAGTCTTTGATCTAGAGCAAAGGTCATTGGTGTTCTCTGTAGAATAATGCAACCCCATCCCTGACCAAACACCACCTGCCACTACCCTAACCAAACACCCAGCAGATATCCCTACACCGCTCAGAGAGAAAGGACCTACTTTTCAGTGTTTTATTCCAGGCAGTGATGCATTTTTACATTTATTGGTAATAAAACTATTTGCAAAGGCTACAATTCAGATCCTGCTATGATCATAGGCAACCGTGAGCTGGAAGAGGTATAAAAACAGATTTATGGTGTCATAAATAAAAATGATTAAGATGGAATATATGCATAATTTTGTCTATGTAACAAATATCCTAACTTATTTGATGCACAGCCCTTTTAATGTGAAGTTTTACATCTTAATCTGCTGCAGCCTCTGCCCAGGATTTTTTGTCATGGTGAGAAGTTATCGCTAAGAGTTTGATTTGAGGCCATGCCTTGGATTGTATGAAGAGAACCTATTGAAATGTCAGCAGTCCATCTGCTTCTAACTGATAATGTCTGCAATGAAATAAAGCAAATAAAAATGTAGCCCAGGCATGGCATTTTAATTAAGCTGCAAGCCACAGCCCCGCTTTAATACTTGGTTTCATTTACCGTCCAACCGGGTGATTTAAGGGTTTGCACTAACGGCCAGGGCGATAAACATTTGATTTATTTATCTTTTTAACAAACATTGGGTTTTGTGTTTCTAAATTGCTGCTGACTATTAAGGCACACGTGAGGAGAAAATGGATCCGTCGTACAAGCGATTGGTTCTCTTATGGTTTTAAATAAAAACAAGCCTCCCGTGCAAAAAGCTGAAGAGTGGAAACTCTTTGTGATGCTGGCACTTGGAGATGCAGACCTTTGTGTTGCCTTTGCACACATATTAATAATGTCCTGTTGATACTACCAACACGAGTACAAGCAGCTGATTAAGAGAGATTTCAGCCATGATGAAGCGTGTTTCTGAGTAAAAGTTATAAATAACATTACCAATTGTCGATAGCTTTCTAAATAGTCTAAGTAGTAGCTAAAAAAACTAAATCTAAAGCACTGTTGTCTTAAAAAAACTCAAATCCCTTTACATGGTCGTTTGGTAGACATTTGAGTAAATTCCTGCCAGATTTGACCCCTAGACACTTTCCTGTAGCTGTTTTGTAAATAACCATAGAAATCCACATAAATAACAATATAATGAAAAACTGACGGTGTTGTAGGATAAATCGAAAATTTATCGTTATCGAAAATTTTGTCTCTAACCGATATAATAAAAAAATAAGAAGACGTGTAGGTTGGTGACGTTCATGTCCCTTTAAGAAGCTGTACCACCTCAAGTCACATGACAACGTGACTCAACGTAATACACGTGACAGTCCATTTATCGAGGTGAACTCCTCAATGTCCTGTGATATTGATTTTAGGCCATATGGCCCAGCACTACGGTGTTGTAAAGATTTTTTTCTGAAATGTATTTACCTATCTTTAGAGATTTAGGCTATTTTAATTTGGCTCTGACTAGCCGTTAGCTCATCAGTCCCGTGGAAAAGATGCTACAGAGAGACGCTGATTCTTGTTCTGAGGGCTGACAACAGCTCAACGATTCTCTTACAGCTCTGATCTGCTGCTACACATTTTGTCTGATTGTGATTCATCTCTAAAAATATTAACATTTTATTTTAAAATGAGCCAATCAGCAATTAAACAGATCATGCATAGTATTGGGCTTTTACCAGCTGAGTTTATGTTTAATCTCATTAAAAAAACACGCACACAATTTTTACCCAACAGAGGCTGTTTGCTAGCTGAAATGAGTACGGTTAAAATTGTTTACACAATTGCAAAAACATGCATTTAAATTGTCCGTGGCTCCATCCATCCATCCATTGTCTTCCACTTATCCGGAGTCGGGACGCCCAGACTTTTCTCTTCCCAGCCACTTAGGCCAGCTCTTCCGGGGGGATCCCAAGGCGTTCCCTGGCCAGCCGAGAGACATAGTCTCTCCAGCGTGTCCTGGGTCTTCCTTTGGGTCTCCTCCCGGTTGGACGTGCCCAGAAAACCTCACCAGGGAGGCCTCCAGGAAGCATCTTATAGATGCCCGAGCCACCTCAACTGGCTCCTCTCGAGCACCTATCTGTGGCTCGTCTTTTATAATTTACAACTTTTATATCATGCCGTGGTTGCCGTTGTGTCGATAGACACAAAATCCCAACGAGGACCCAGCATGGAAGCAAAGCTGACCGGCGTGCTCGTCACTGGCCTTGTCTGTTTTGACAGCTTCCCCCCGCTCCTACCTCCCTGTCTTCTAAGATTCCTCTTTTCCCATCACTGCACATGAACTAGGATGTGACACTACATCTGGAAGTGATGACCTGGCATTTCTCCTGGAGTTTGGATTGCATCGGC
Source organism: Aphyosemion australe (assembly GCA_006937985.1). NCBI lineage: Eukaryota > Metazoa > Chordata > Actinopteri > Cyprinodontiformes > Nothobranchiidae > Aphyosemion > Aphyosemion australe. Next base: position 27,702 of record SSNS01000412.1, on the reverse strand, counting down.
ATAACTGCACATGAGTGGGATAACTATGCGTAACACACGATCCCTGACAAGCAGGGCGGCATGCCAACACCGATTAAACGTTTTCTGCGTAAAAGTCCATCAACACTTCCTAACCTCGTTCTACTTTGATCACACAAGGTCAACATGTGGTTATGGCTCTTAAATGTCTGTTCCACATGGATTCACTTAGGAAATACTTCCCTTCTTCTGAGGGTGACATAAAACAAGGTTTGAATGCAGTTGAAGTCATTTAGAAATATCCTAAGTGGTTAATGTGTAAACCCGCCCTAATTGAGTCCATGCACGCTCTCCTTGGGGGTTCCTCTCTTAATTGAGCTGAGCCTTATCATTACTCAGAGACGGTCTCTGTGCAGTCTGACCACTCAGCTCACATTCATACAGTGACCTCTACAATGATGATGCAAGTGTTTTTATTTAAAATGATAATCAGATGTGCTTGGCAGCTAATGAGCTGTAGTAGTTCTATTGTAATGAAGTCTGCTTGCACTTTATTGTTGGCTGTGAGAGAAACGCATCGATGAAAAACACTGGAAGTTTGGAAATGATCAATTCATGTTGAATTCCTGAATTTATTCATTAAAATTAGTAATATGTAAATTCAAAGATTAGTGATTCAGGTAACTTTTATAGAAAACACACCTAGGGATGCTGGACCATGTGTAGAAGAAGAAGAAAAAAATATTTTTATATATCGCCTCTCAAGATAAAAATCATGAGGCACAAAAAATAAATAATAAAAATAATAAAAAATCATAATAAAAATGGGGAAAAAAGAAAAATTTAGGTGAAAAAACATGAAGGAAGAAGAGAAAATGAAGAAAAGGTAATCGCAGGATCCCAAATAAGACAGACAATTGGTAGAAACAGCAGCATGAAGAGAAGGTAGTGATGAAGAATCAACAGAAGGTCACGCAAAAGCCAGCTGAGCAGATACGTTTTCAGAGTTTTTTAAAGGAGACCACTGAGTCCACTGATCTCAGGCTCAGGGGGAGAGAGTTCCAGAGTCTGAGGGCCACAGCAGCAAATTATCTGTCACCTTTGGTCTTTAGCCTGGTGCGCTGCACAACCAGTAGGCTTTGATCACTGGACCTCAGGGACCTGCTGGTGGTGTAGGGACTGAGAAGATCACCAATGTATGACGGTGCTTGTCCATGTAAGGCCCTAAAAACCAGAACCAGGATCTTGAAATGAACCCTGAAGTTAACCGGCAGCCAGTGAAGCTGGAAGAGGAGCAGGATGACGTGGGTGTGCTTTGACTATTTGGGTTAGGAGCTGAGCACAGGCATTCTGAACCACCTGTAAACGGTTCAGGGAGGTTTTTCTCCCATGTTCCTAAGATGGAAGAAGGAAGAGCGAACAAGAGAACTGACTTGAGAGTGAGAGCTGGGTCACACCAAGATTTCTGAAAGAGGGTTTAGTTTGAGAAGCAAGCTGACCAAGAGAACCTCTGACTTTGGGAACCCTTTTGACTAGTGGACCGATGAGGATCTCAGTTCTCGTCATCATTCAGCTGTAGAAAGTTCCCAGCCGTCCATTTTTTAACATAGTCTAAGCAGGTGTGCAACAGCTGCAGCTTAGACATCTCATGGAGCTTGAATGAGATGTACAGTTGAATGTCATGGGCATAAAGATGGTATGAGATTCCTTTAAAAGAGCTCAGAATGTGCTGGAGAGGGAGCAGATAAAGGAGGAACAGTAGTGGCCCCAGCACAGAACCTTGCGGGACACCATGGGCGAGGGAGGTGGAGGAGGACCGAAACTTTGAGACAGCCACAGAGAAGGAACACTCAGACAGATAAAAGGAGAACCGCTCCAGAGCAGTTCCTGATAGGCCTACCCAGTCTCTCAGCCTAGCTAGTAGCAGGTGATGGGCCAAGGCTGCAGTCAGGTCCAGCAGAACCAACACAGAACAGTCTCCTGCATCACTATGAGTCAGAAGGTCATTAGAGACCCTGAGAAGAGCTGTTTCAGTAGAATGAGCTCTACGGAAACCTGACTGGAAACTATCATAGATGTTATGTTCATCAAGAGCAGCTGTGAGTTGTTTAGCCACAACCTTTTCCAAAGTCTTGGAGATGAACGGAAGTTTAGAGATGGGTCTGAAGCTTCTATGGATCAAGATTGGGTTTTTTAAGAAACAGGTGGTTTTCAGTGTTCTTAAAATAAGCAGAGACCTGACCAGAAACCAGGGAAGCATAGAGAGCACACTGGGACCAATGGACTGAAAATAATTTTTAAACAAAGATGAGGGTAAGATGTCGAGGGGGCATGCAGAGGTTTTCATAGAGTTGACTACTCTGGTTAGCTCAGGCAAAGAAACGGGAACAAGGCTATCTAGGACGACGGGCCAGGTTGGAGTCAGAACAGGCAGAGATAAAGCTGAAGGAGAGATGCTAGATCTAACCTTATTGACTTTATCTGCAAGGATAGACGGGAAGATAAAACTGAGGGTGTTAAACTATTTATGCACATGCTACGCATAAAGCATTGTATGTCAGAGATCATTTAGAAATGTTGTGAAAGCACACTGATGGGTACACTCGGCCTTGGTATCACTGCACAGGAGATTGCACACCCATATATCTGAAAGATGATACCGTAGCAGAACACCCTTGCAGGCCTCTCTCCACTCTGCGTCCCTCATACTGTTTACCCAGCTGGTTGACTCCGTCCACTGACCCTGGATCAGTAAGGGACTCTTTTTTTTTTTTTGAAACGGTCTCAGCTGTCAAAAGGCGACGACCCCGCTGCAGATATCCAGCCAACACACAATGACAGCCTCTCACGGCGTCAGCTGTGAGGTGGGAAGACGCTTGTGTGACCAGAAGATAAAACTCTGCTGAGGCTCTGTAAGCGTGTGTGACAAGTGTGTGTGCTGCAGGCATGGTTCTGATAAGTGCTGTTTTCTAACAGACAGACAGACATGGGTTACGGTTATTTTTACATACATGCCATGAAATTTAGTTTATTGTTTATGCCGGGAATGTCTTATTGGTGTTATAGATGTGCTCTGTTCACAAATTGTTAACAGAAGGCAATGAGCTAACAAAGGTTTCTTGTTTCGTCATCTGTAACTGCTGATAGGAACAGCATGTAACTGTCATCACCAAGCCTTGGAAATGTGTTTAACCAGATTATTATGCTTTTCCCCCTTCATTTAGCATCAAAGTGTGAATATGAGTTGTATATAGATTTATTCCATTGCTTTCCTTCACTCTAGTTTAATATCAGATCGTTCTAGACACAATCACATTATTGGTTTTCGGCCCCTGGATGATTGTTAAGCAGCTGTGCTAAAACTTCTTCTTGGAAGCGAAGTCTGATAACCTCAGTGATGGTCTGTTGCTAGGCAGTAACTATGCAGCAGTCTCCTCATGTGTTTTCTCCCTCTTCCTCACAATTTGAAGCGTCTCTTATCCCCCACTCGTCTTTTAATAGCTTGTCATCTGCTCAACTTGTCTAAAAGCGTTGGATAATTTTTTTCTGCTTTCCTTCATATTTTCGCCTAAGTTAGTCGTTCCTCTATCTTCTTCTCTCCCTCCTCTCTCTCTCTCTCTCTCTCTCTCTCTCTCTCTCTCGAAACCTCCACCCACCACCGTATAGTTCAACGAGTGCAGAAATGTTCATCTGAGGGCTACTTTGTCTTCAAGTGTCACTGGTGTAGTCTGATCCAGCTTGTTTTTTTATGTTGTAAATTTATATATATATATATATATATATATATATATATATATAATACAAATTAAATGAACTCACATACACACAAAATTACTCAGCTGCTTTAGTCATGGAAATTCTGATGTATGCTGGTTGGTCATACGTCTGCGGTGACTAGTGTGATCTGCTCAGACGCCACACTTCCAGGTGATCCACGCGTAATCGCAGTCAGATAGTTTCATATCAGTACATCGTTGTCACGGTTTCAGAGGAGGGGGGAAGCTTCTCCTTTTCAATCACGCTCTGTTGTCCTACGATTGCGCAACAGGAACTTGTTTCCCTCATGTGTCATTTTCTCTGGTGACATCGATACTGAAACCATGAATGGGTTGCATGCCTTGGTCATGTGATGACTGAGTGGCTCTGGGTAATCCTGGAGCGGTCCCTTCTGTACAGGTCATTGTGTCTTGAGATGGAAAAATAGAACAAGTGACAACAGAAAACCCTTTGTATGTCAATAAAGGGCAAAGTGCAAATGTGTATATGTTTTTCTGTTTATGTGCTTCTTTACAGCGAGAAGCTGTGGTTAAGAGACACACGCACACACAATGCACCTGCTGTGGTGACCACGCCCTTGTCTAACTGCTAGTTTTGGCACACAGCTGCAAGGCATATGTTGCTATGAAACCCTGTAAACAACTGAAGTTCATCTCCTGGTTTTCTAAACCATCAAAATTGTGTACTCTGCTAATGACAATAACGATGCCAGTATAGTGGTCAAGTGTCACATAGATTGACATGAAATAGAAAATATAGCAAGAGCTAGCAGTCTTCCTCAAATTACAAAGTGATTATCAGACAGAAAAGGTAGCATTAGCTGACAGGTAGCAGCAACTGTGCTACACATTGTCATAAAGTTTTTTTCCTTAGTCTCAGGTTATGCAAGAACAAGATAATGAGTTTTGTAAATTCCTTTATTGTGAAAAATCTCATTTGTTTTGAGTTTAACCTTTAATCTAAGCTAGCATCTCACAGGTATGCAACTAGTTGGAGACTCAAATGTTTCAGTTGTGATCACACTGAGTTGGTATGTCCAAGCCTTTTGCAGCAAGGTTTTTTTTCAGTTGCAGTTTGGTCTCCAACCTCTGGCAAAGCTGTACGCCATTTCTGACATATTCAGACTAATGGAAGCTAAATTGATAAAGACGAGATCCAGATGCTCAAAATGACTCTGGTTGTTATTATAAGGGGAAAATTGATCAAATATTTTTGAAAAGATTTCTGTGACACGAGAAAGACCCTGTGACTCAAATTGAGAACATTTTGAGACGATTTTGAAACTCCCTTCAGATTCCTCACCAACAGTTTCAGCCTAAAGCAGAAATATGTGCTTTAGGCTTTTTTCTTTTCTTTTTAAATACATTTTCAAACTGTCTGTTAACATAAACATTTTAACAGACATTTGCCTGTTGTTCTCCCTTGGTGGCATATTGTGATTGTCTACGTTGCAATAGGTTTACTTTTCTCTCACCGTGGTTTTATGTCTGCTGCTGCGTCACGTTTTGAATCCAAGAATTCTGGAGGTGGATTTGTCACAATTTGTCTGTACTGTGATGGGAGGGGTGGCAGGAGACTCCCAAGTATGTGTTATGCATGCAAACTCAGGAGTCTACTGCAGTGTTTGCTCTCCAGTAATAACTCCCTTGCAGGAATATTCTGTATTTAATATTGCAAAAAACCCAAAACAAAACAAAAAAACATGTCTCTTCCTGGCCTTTGATAGTCTGTGTTGTGTTTCTTTTAATAATTGGCTATTCTAGTGAGTTTTCACTCGTTAAAAATTTTAAAATCCCATTTTCTACATGACCTGATCTAACCAGACATTTTTTTCTTACAGTGGTGTTTGGTGGATGACTCGGCATGGAAGGTCCACATCGCAAAATTCTCTTTGTTGGTGGGATCAATTTTTGGTTACTTGGTGTTTGGAATACTTGCAGACTGGTAAGATCTTTAAACCAACCCTCATTGACCGATTTGTAAAACTTTAAACGTATTTCACATTCATTAATATGTCTGTTGAATTCTTCAGGTTTGGCCGTCACAAAGTGCTGATCATATCTGTGCTGTTCATGCTGGTGTTTGGTCTGGCTGTGGCTTTCTCCGTTAACGTCACCATGTTCAGCACCTTACGCTTCTTTGAGGGCTTCTGCCTGGCGGGCATCACTCTCTCGCTCTACGTTTTGAGTAAGTAACTCCGAAAAAGGCATCGGTCAATATTTGTTCTTATTAAAGTCAATTTATAGTCAAGCACATCCTCAAGCAGCCTGGTGCTGTTGCAGAATTTAATTTAAATTTTACGTTCACTAATAACATCTGCATAATAAATATTCTAACTTTATTTAGGTGTCTGACTTTAACACTGAGCAGTGCACAAAGTTAAGATTTATCAGCTGGTTAAAGTCAGAGTTCAAACACTGATTCAGCTTCAGAAGTTTTGTGCATCAACTGATGTTATTAGTGACGTTTTAGCATGAAAATAATGTGGAAAACATCTGGATATAGGCCATGAAAATTGGTCTATAAAAATTGGCAGTACATATCGGCCATCAGCTGACCAGGTCTCCTACAGGTCCTCTAGGTCAAATGAGGAGAACAAATTTCACCAGTGTGTGACGAGTAATGGGACTTTAATCTTTAATCTTTTAATCTCAGTATTTACAATTAGCTAATTAGCAAGCAGTGTAGCTTTCCTTAAACCAAACATGGCAGAAATAGATCAATGTATCTATACACGTAACATGAATGTTTTGTAAGTGTGTGGCCATCATTTCTCTTTAATCAATAAAAAAAGTCAGTCGTTACTCATATATATATATATATATATATATATATATATATATATATATATATATATAGTATATGGAATGTTGAATTTACAGTTTTTAAAAGGTTAAGAATTAAAGAAAAGAAGCTTTTGTAGTTAGTGCTTGATAATACTTGACATGTGCAATGCATTCTGGGTAAATGATGTCTAAATTCCGTTAATAATGATATGTTGTATCTTTATACACTGTTATTTCTAATGATTGATAAAGGAGAAGCTATGATATTTAAAAAAAAGTCAGTGTTTTGTTTAATTTAGTTTATAGTTTGTGTTTCACCAACTGAGTTTCTGAGTATCTCTGATACTCAGTTAGACATAATTTACCCAGAATGCATTGCAAATGCCAAAATGGCGTTTTCGATCGAACATGGCCCACTTCCTGTTTGGTTTACGACATGGGTGCAAGAGACTTTTCTGTGCGGCTTGGTAAGTACTACAAGTATACCAAATTTCACAACTCTACTGTAAAAAAAGGTCAAAGCAGAGGGATATTTTTTATTTTTGAGGGGGCGCTGTCGAGCCATTTTTTTTTGCAACTTTTGCAACGCCTTTGAAATTACAAATAATTTTCACACACAATCTACGTTTGCGCAAAAAATCTTGACTTTTTAAATATATTAAGACCTCCAAAAAGCCCTTAAAGGGACACTTTGCAACTTTTTCATATTTTTAAATCATGTTCTTGAGCCACTATGTGCTAAAATGACCTTTACAGGGTTAATGAAAGGCCACCCAGCCCCTGTCGCCCCCTGTGGCCAGAATATTCCACTTGCAACTAGGGATGCACCGATTCCATCTTCATATCTGTGTCGGTACAGATATAGAAGAAAATTCTAGATCGGGTATCGGAGACTATGGACCCGATCTATGACCCGATCCATAAGAATAGACCTATTCAGTATATTTCTATGTGCTGTGAGTGACGACGTCATGCGCTACAGTCCCACGCTGTGCAGCATGATTGCAGAGTTTAACGACCCACAGCTGCGAATAGTATCACTCATGAAGTTATTACTTTAAACCAGAAGATAGTGGAAAGGTGTAAATTAAATCTGAGCAACACTTTTGGATGTTTCTTTTGAAATTTTCAGAGTTTATAAAGTTTGAAAATCGCCTCCAGCCGGGACGCTCCCGACGGAGGGAGGAGACAAGTGGAGCACACAGAGGGCGAATATTAGAGAGTAAAAACTTACAATGCTGGCAAATCTGTTCATTGTTGGCAAAGTTCTTTGACTGGTAATGGTTGACTCTTGATTCTGAAGAGGAATATTCACCCTCTGATGAAGACTCACTCATCCAGTGAGAGGAAGTCACGCTGCGCGCAGCAACAGAGAGTCTGTGCTTCACGAGAGTAATCAGGCTGCACACACATGATCCGAGGCTTATTTCTCCGTGATCGGGACACGGTGCGTGTAGAAAGGATGGTAAAAACACCGCTAATGGTGACAGGCATAGCGGGAATGTAAAAAAGATTAGATTAAGGTGTTAAAAAGACGAACGCACAGCGAGGAGATAAGTTTTACTTTCGGTTTCGCCAACAAACACTAGGGGGTGCTAAAAACAATTCAAAACTAACTAGTGTCCCTTTAACGGTGGCATAAGAAAAATAATAATACTAGTAACTTTCTGTTGCGCTTGTTCAAGTTCAAGCACACAAAATTTGGCTCTCAAATGCATGTTGATTTTCATTTTAATGTGATTTTTTTTTTTTCCCAAATCATCATAAATCCAAGTCCGTCTTTGCTCGCAGCATCACGTCTACCTTAAACAGCTGATGGCAGGTCGCTGAGCTCTGAACATCAAACGCTTTTCCACTCTTTGAATGAAAGGCTGCTGTTGCACACCCTAGACTCAACTCCACTTTCATCTCTCTTGCTTTCAAATCATCTACATCTAAATGTATGTTTCAAGAAATGTCTTCAGTGATGCCTTTAGCACTTACCGCGGTGCTAAATTTAAATGAAAGCCGAGCGGTAGCCGTATACATTTGTCTTTAAAGCCCAGATGCTGGAGCAGTTCACTTCACTTCTACATCACTGCTAGATGAATTCCATTATGACGTAAATATTAAATCTCTGGTTGAAGGGATCTCACATTTCTAAATGATCATGTTTATCTAATATCAAATATCCTTTACTGTCAATGTAGACGGAATAGAGAGAATTTTATGGCATGTAATCAGTTTTCTTGAAACAACATTTGGAGTTTTTTATGGTGCTTGACTCTTATAGAAGAAGTAGAAACATTTAGCTTAAACCAGTTTAATAAGTGTGGAGGACGCCATAATGTAGTGCTAGCACCGACGGGATTTCCTGAAAAGGAACCACAAATTCCTTCCAGAAGTTGTCCAAACACTTAAAAGACAAAATTCACTGAGAAAATGTTTCTGTAAACTTTAAAAAAATTTTTTTTTTAAGTATGATCGGTCACTCTGAGTTTCTATTGCAGGCTGAACGTGAAAATAGTCTTCAATATCCACTGATAGAAAATAGACGGGGAAACAATCAGATTAGAAAAGCCAGTCAGATCTACGTCACACTGTAAAAATAACATTCATGGACTCATCCATCTTGGCTGTTGTTGGTTTAGCGTCCAGGAGAGAGCAGAGCACATCTCGGCTAGTAAAAACTAACCGTTAGCTTTAGCAGCTCCACAACACGGCAGAACTCCTTCAGGCTTGTGTTATTTGTGGAGATAAAACATCAACGTTGCAGAGTGAATGGAGGCAGTGGAAGAGTCACAATGCTGTTAGTCAATCAGAGGCGAGATGTTTGAATTTCATGAATAATAATGAGTAAGACTCCAAATCCTGCCGTTTTCCGCTCCCTATTCCTCCGGCTAACTTCTACTTCCTTGAACAGGAGCCAGAGATTTTTTTTTTCCACAAGGCATTCATTCATACTAAAAACTACAGCAGATTAATAAAAAAAGTCAATGAGAGCTTTAAACATGAGCAGACAGGATGTTGGGATGTTGATTTACCTGTTGGTTAGTCAAACTGGTTGAAGGATTTCTATTAGCTCTTGTTTCAGCATGTCTTCTTCTAAAAGGAAGTTTTCCTGTGAGATTAATTTTAAAAAGCAAGATAAAATCATGTATATGATGTGAAACATGCATGTGCTATTGACACGTTCATTTTCTCAGATTCACATCCTAAATTAAAAGCCTATTCCGCTCTTTTTCTCATAGCAGAGAGTAGATCTCACCTTAGAGAGCAGTAATCATGTTCCAGTGACCTCCCAACACTTTTTGTTGTTATGTATTCTCATTACTGAGCTCCTGCCGGTCTGCGGAATTCCTTCATTTTCATTTTTTTAACAGGGATTTTAATTCTCATTAGCGCTGATCAATAATTTACTGACTGGGATGAGAGTTTGGGGATGAAGAAGCGATAAGTTATCTCAGCCGCAGCGTCAACCTTCTCAGCCAGAAGAGTCTGTGGGTCTCTGAAGTGTTTGTTTAGATGAATTCCCTCTGTTTATGTGACCTTCTGTCTGGACAGAAAAGGTTTTTAATGATTTTTTCTTCTTCTGTGGCACCGTGGAGCTAAACTGGGAGCGAAGAGAGTCATGGATAGTAGCCTGATAATTGCCGTTGCGGATGATGAACATTCTGGGATGGGCGATGGATCTTTTAAAAGCCACTTTTGCTGCAGAGGGAGGCTGGAAAAGTGCAGAGAATGGAGGTAGAGATGGAGGGAGGGAGCAAGGACAAAAAGATGAGGAAAGGGGCCCCCAGTGTCCTTGTCTTTCTAATTTACTCCTCGCTTGTACGCCTTGGAAAGCTTTACCACTCAACCGGAAATGGAACAACTGTTGAGCTCAGGACAAAAGGGCGAGGGTCAGACGGGTGGCGATGAAGGGGGCGGAGCTTACTGTATAGAAACATTCAACTGACATTTGCATCTATTCATTCATTTTAACGGCTGAATAAATCAGTCGTTAGCGTATCGGTATGTTTCAGCTAGCTTAACAAATTGTATTCAAAAGCAAATTTTCAAAAGTGGATCATTTATTAGTCAATCTGTTCTTAGTTTAAATATCTGAAATAATCTTTAAATGTAAAAACTCATCATTCTGTAATACTGATTTTAAAATATTCATTTGTTCTGCAATTGCAGCTTGCTGAGTTGGAGACATGCAATAAAGACCACTAAAGGGAGCAAAGGAGCCTCTTAACCACCCAATCAATAGAGAGGAAATGCAAATGTTTTCTCTAATGATTTTTAGCAGGACCACATTCCAAACTACGTTTATGTCTCATGAGATTCATGACTGCCTTATGGATGTTTCCCTCATATATATTATCTACTTTGTGTCCTTTTCAATAACCCTTTGAATGCTGTTAAAGTTATTTTCTTTCATTCCACCATCTTTTAATCTTTATTTCCCTCCCTGCACATTTCCATTTCCAGATTTGTAACATTTTTTTGCAGATTGTGTTATGCAAGCCTACTCAATCTGCAAATGCATCGTCTGCAAAGATAAAGATGTCCTTCCTTCATATTTCTAATACATGTGCAGTGGTCTCTAGTAGGAATGAATGTAAGTTGTACTCTGGGGGAAAAAAGCTCCAGTGCGCCTGTTTCAGCACAAAGAATTCAGTCAGGAGAAAGTAGCTTCAGATGGCAAACAGGCTGAAACAGGGGGCCCGCATTGCCAGAGGATACAAGATAGTGCTAAACACCAGTAGCCGTTTTCTAGGTCCAAACGTCTTTTGTTGTCCGTGACTTCAAATGGTGTTTTTCTTTTTGGGATTCTTGTCCTAAATTTGACGTGGTAGCAGCCGGCTGTTTCTTCTTCTCTGATATTATTGAGCTGAGAACCTCTCACACCAGTGGTGTTCTGCTGCTAAATACATGAGTGTGTGATGAGTGGAGGACCCAGGGAAGTGCGGCGGTTCAGTGAGACCAACAACTGGATGGTCCAATAGTTGCTTTTGCTCCAAAATGTGTTATTGGCGGATATTTTTAGACAAATGCAAGAGAACCACTTTATCTTTTTTTTGGTGAATGGCAGGTACTAGCATGTTAGTACCTGCCATTCACTTCCATTGTTTATGCTAAGCTAAAGCTAAGCTAAAGCAGACAAACTGCTGCCAGATCAGGAGAATTACTGCGCTGGTTACAAAATGCTTTTTCCCTCTTATCTAACTCTGGGAAATATGTCAACAGACAAAATTTCAATTTTGGGTGGAATATCCCTTTAAGAGGCATATATAAAATGTTTTAAACTCATTTGTTTTCCAAATTTGCCAGCTTTACGTGACAGTGTGACATAGATCTGTCAGGATTTTCTAATCCTAGAGTTTCACCGTCTATTTTCTATCAGAAGCTAATGCAGGAAATAGGGGTAGAAGACTAATTTCATGTTCAGCCTGCATGAAAAACTCAGAGTGACCGATCGTTTTCAAAAATAATAAGTAAAAAACGGTTTCTCAGTGAAGGACCTCTGGATACAAAAACAGTCATTATTTTATGTGATTTTTAGAGCAACAATGTTGCTAAAGTGGTTTTTATGCATATATGTAATTAGGCAAAAATCATCGACAGCAATTCTGCAAAGTTGGCTTAGAAAGCGTGTGTGTACACTTCTACACCACCTGTGAACACGTTCTCATTCATTCTTGCTGCAGGTATAATTTATATAACCAGACCACCAGTTCCTCCTCTGTATGTAAAAAAGAAAAAAACACCGTGATGCGTTTCTTCCTGGCTCTAATCGACGGCTTCCCCATTTCAGGTGCTATGTATTCATAAAATAATAAACTAATTTCCCCGTGAGCTGCTCTAAACAGTAGAGCTCTTTATAAATTCTGAGTCCGTGTATTAGAATCTTGCCTCATTAGTGTGTGTGAGAAACCCCTCAGCTGTAGCAGGATTTCTGCTTATGTGCTTGTTAGAAGTTCTGCATCGGCTTACTGTCAAGCATCTGTGGCCTCTGCTTCGATCATATGACATTAACCCCGCAGGCGTTGTCTAACGACAAAACTGTGCTTGAGCTCATTCCAGAGCACACGGAGAAAATCGCTCTAACACTTTTCTGGAGATGGCTGGAATGTGAGAACTTTAGCAAGTTCTCATTGCAGGCTCTGTCAGTCACATGACATGTAATGTTACAAACCACATGACCTTCTTTTGTGGCTTGCTTTGTTTGCTACTGCTTACAAAGGAAATCCAGAGCCAAATCCCTACTTCAGCTGTGTTTGCACTGGAGACATTACTCTAATCCCACTTTCCTACCAATCTGTGTTCAATTAGGTCTCGCTTTGAGCATCCTGAAGACTGAGCACTGCTGCATTCATCATTTCAACCAAGTGTATGATAGGTCCAGTGTTTGTATTTGAATTAGCTAAAAAAAAGTTATGCAAAAATTTGCAATGGGAAAGTCAAATATTAGGGGTTTTCCTAGAAGCACACCACATTTCTACCATATGGGTAAGAGTTTAAGGAGGAAGAGCAATTAGTGCACGATCACCAGAATGGCCTGTCTCAGACAAACCTGCAGCAGGAGTGAAGTGACTGATGTGGTTTGACAGCTACTCAGCTCCTGATGCTAACTGGCTCACAGAAAGGAAACCCAAACGGTGAGAGAGGCGGTAGCAGGCTAGTTTAACAAGAGAGCACTAACAAATAGAATGATGCTCTGTAACTTCGTATGTGGCTGTAAAAAAGTTGACGGCCTCTTATTCCGGCTAATCTATGTAGTTTTGTCAACAATAAACAGTTAGATCAAAAATCTTAACCCATAAAACACAAGATGCAGAGTAGCACCAAATCATCAGTGATGGTGGATCTAAAATTGGGTTTATGTTCTGATTTTTGAATGCGATGCACAAAATCAGTTGTTTTGAATGAATTTTAAAGTAGTGAGCTTGAATGTCACAGAGACAGTTTGTGATTGACCAGCATGGTTCACACCTGCTTGATGCAGGGAGATAGAGAAATTATCCACAATTTAAAGGTCAATTTTGTGGAAAAACTGTGTTTTAATTACTATTTATTGATTATAATCAACCATTCTGAGTTTTTCATGCAGACTGAACATGAAAATAGTCTCCTACACCTATCTCCTGCATTAGCTTCTGATAGAAAATAGACTGTGAAACGCTAGGATTTGAAAATCCTGACAGATCTACGTCACACTGTCACTTAACATTCATGGACTCACCCATCTTGGCTCACGACGGGAACGGCTGTTGTTGGTTTAGCGTCCAGGAAACAGCAGAGAACGTCTCGGCTAGTAGAAGCTAACTGTTAGCATTAGCAACTCCACAACACAGCAGAACTCCTCCAGGCTTGAGTTATTTGTGGAGATAAAACATCAAGTCAGTGGTAGAATTGCACTGCTGTTATCTAAATCGAGGCGAGATGTCCAAATATCAGGAAATAAGACTCCAAATCCTGCCGTCTGAAGCTCAGCTGTGATGTGGCTCACTTCTAGTTCCTGGAAATGGTGCATCAGTGTTTTGTCCCCCCAGAGTACGACTTACAAGACATTCATTCCTACTAGAGACCGCTGCAAATGTATTAATTAAACGAGTGTTCCACACCTTTAAAAATATGAGTAAAGTTGACCTTTAAAAGGTTTTGATTCCCTAAGTCCATTTGGCTCAAATGTATTTAAACACCATTTTCCTTCTATGCATTCCACGTTTATCATGTTGAAAGGCACTGCTAAGAAGATCCTTACGGATGTCGGTGGTCAATAAGACCATGTAGAAGAGATATAAAGTGCAAGACTCATTTACACCAATGCTGCTTTTATATGGGTTATTTATACCCTCACAGTTACCCCGTTATGTGTAAAGGAATCATTGTGACACATGTAAACACATTCATCATGCTGATTTAAAATATGACCCCCAGCAACAGAATAGCAAAGCCAACAACCATTCAGTCATATGATGCAGAGCTTCTATTTATACCGCGAGCTCCCATCAGTGTAAGTTAGTCTTTTCATCATCACGCCACAAAGCTTATTGTGCTTATAAGTCAGCATCACGGTGCTGACCGCTAATGCTTTTCTACAGTAAACAAACCCCTCCGCCTCTGCACACCCACCTCACCTGGTGTACAAACACACACGACGCTTCAGCCAGCTGAGTCATGCTAGCTGGCTGCATGGGGAGAAAAATATGCGATCGGCTTGGAGCATGGTGATTGTGCAGAGTTCCAGAACCTCGGGGTCAAAAGACCACGTGTTAAAGATGTTGCCATGTTTTCCATCATATGTGGGTAATGTCCAGGTTTTACTCCTAGGGATTGATTAGACTCGAGGTGTGTGTGTGTCTCTGTGTGTGTGTGTGCGTGTTTAACACACAGGTGCAATCAGAGGAATGGAGAAAGCGAAATCACACACATCTGCCATATATCACAAAGAAATGTTCGACTATACTGTCTGCTCCCATGAACTCTCTCTCTCTCTCTCTCTCTCTCTCTCTCTCTCTCTCTCTCTCTCTCTCTCTCTCTCTCTCTCTCTCTCTCTCTCTCGAGCACAAACAATGCTCAACATCTCACAGCTGCTTGGCAAGAGTAAAGGCAGACTTCTTTTCAAACTGGGAGTTGGCTGTAATGAGTTTACTTCACATCGTCTCAGGAGATGTTTAGTGAGAAGATGTAATGAAATATTATAGGAGTGATGTCACCATGCAGAGGAGATTTTTAGCGTTGTTTCATAAAGTTAAATTTTTTTATGCAGAATTGTATCTTGGCTCAAGTGTATTGTGTTGGTGTGTTTGTGGGAAACGTTCCAGTCACTTAAAGCGTGTTTATGTGTAATAGTCATAATTCATTGGTCTAATAACTTATTTCTGCTATTTTAAATCATCTCTAATCTTTAAAATGTCACAGCTGTTGATGCAAATACATTTTTGCAGCTTTACGTCATCAAAATTTTTGCATTTTTTGCTGAAATATCAAGAATTTCCTGCTGGATTTTGACATTTCTTTGCAGTCGTACATTTGACCTGCTACTGATATTTGCTGTGATGACATTTTAATGACTGTCTAAAGATTAAAGACCTTCTGATGAACCACTGCAACATTTAGGAGATTAGAGCTGATAACAGGAAAACATTTTGATCTTGGTTGTGCTTGGATTAGTCATTCGCTCTTCCGTCCTGATAAAATTAAACTCTATTTCTTCAAACTGAGGCCGTTCTCGAATCACTGTTTAAACACAGAAGCGCCGCTCAAAGAGGATGAAATCACTATGGAAAGAGAAAGAAAATATTTGACCTTAATTAGAGGCTGAACATAGATCAATTACACTGTAAAAAACAGAAGGGAAGGTGTACTTAAAAAAATCCTAACTAGGGGAAGGGTTGTGGATTTCCTTTGGAAGAGATGGTGAGAAAAAGCAGGTCAGTTCTGGTAATCTGTTAATATTTGATAAGGCAGAGAAGTGAGATCTGAAAACAGTGGAGTGAAGCGACCGTAACGCATATCAGCAGGCTCTCTGGGATGTTCACATTTAGTTCGATGAACTCTAAAGCTGCTCGTTTAAAATCAGAGCCGTTCAAGGCAGCAGATGTGTGTGAACTCAGCATTATTTTCTATTTGGATTTGTTTCCATATTTAACAATTTAGGTGATAAATAAAATCACTGGGTGGGCCAAAGTGGGTCAGCATCAAACGTCCACACTGATTAGGTTAATTAAAGCTAAGTTAATGCCAATGAGACGGTGGATAGCACTTTAGAATAGATTAATAGACCTTGCTTGTTAGTTTGCACCACAAAATGTCAATAAAAGAAGGTTCTTTATAGCTGAAGAGGCCTGATTTCAGTGCTGATTAAATCTTGTGGTTTTAGATTGACTCCTAGCTAAAAAGTTGTTTTTGTTGTAATTTGTAAAAACAATTCCAGACGACAGGGAAATAAATATTGGTGAGCGTGTTTGGCCGCTTCAGGTGAAATACTTTCTATTTGTCCATGAATTTCCCAGCGGACACGCCTAAAGACGGTAAATGTGGATTATATTTGCCGTCACTCCCTTTGTACATGTTCTTTGTGACTGTTTACACACAAGAGCAGGCAAAACTGTATTGTACGGGAGAATGAATGTAAAAATGATGCACTTTCTGCTGCTCTGATCACACGGGATGATCGGTGACGTGCACCAGCTGCTGAAGTGCTGTCCTGTAGTTTTTCCAGGTTGGCTAGACCAGGTCAGCCTTTTCTTCTTCTTTTCTGTCGGCCATAATGAGGTGTCTTCTCTCAGTGGTACCGTCTCACCTCAGGCATTAATCTGGCTGCACACGGGTGAGGCTCAAGAGGCGATGCTGAAAAAGAGACGCTCTGTGTGGGTAACTGCATAAAAGATTTTCGTGATCGTCAAGTTCAGTTTCCTCTCTTTTTTAGTCTCTAAATCTAACAGACTGTGTGCACGCTGCACATGGATGTTTCTAAATCTGGTCTAACTTGAGTTAAGTCATGACTTTCAATTTCCTCTTTGTCTACAGAATCACTTTTTTAAATGTAAAGGGTGGCGCAACGTCCAGAGGACAGATGAGTGGAAGCGTGCAAACGTTTTTTATGTCCCCGCCCCAAGAAAAAGTAGTTTTTATAAAATTAAGCCTGAGCTGTCCTTCTGTCTCTCTCTCTCTCACACACAATCTGCTTCAGCGGCCTCCTGATAAATGAGTTTAGATGCACACACAGGTTTTTTTATTCTTAGCAGGGTTAAAGTTTCCTTTTGTGCAGAGTTTGCGTTTTACCTTGCTCTGTGTGCATCCTCATTACTTTGCACATGTTTACTGAGGATATTTCTTTTTTTTTACTTTCTGTTTTACATCACCACCACATAAAACTAAGTTTTTGGGGCCAGAGGGGGATTGTTTGTACCTTTGGGATATGTGATGCACGTTGCATGACAGCTTATCTCACCCTACAGTTTCCTAACTGAAGTCAAGAGATTGGCTAAATCAGCTGTGGCAACCTTTGCACTTTCTTCTGATGAGTGTAGAAACAAATAGTGCTGTTTCAGTTCTTCAGTTGTAAGATTATGAAATGTGTTGTCAGGCCAGTCAGCTGTTTATCAGCCACCCAATTCCCCCATGGCGACTTCATGAGTTGCTTGTTTTTGTGCTGATTGTTTTTTTTCTCTGCGTGCGTGAGTGGGAGGATGGGAGGATGGGAATGCCAGTGGTGGAGTGTGGGGGGGTTGTTTAAGGACTTACAAACACACAAACAACACAATCACACAGAAAATACTCTCCTCCGGTTGTGTTTTTCTGGTCTGATTGTTGAAAATTCCTGCAAACCAGGATCAAAGGAGAAGCCAGAGGCAAGCTGGGGTTAGTTAGAATTGAGTGTGACTGTAGATAAGAGACTAATCAGGGAGTTTGGCCTTCCTTGTAGTCAATACCCCCTCTTTTTCTGTGTTTAAGGTCGATATCTCAGGGTGTTTGTGTGCTAAGAGTCACACTGTATTTAAAGAAGAGTGCAAAGGAATACAGAGCGTTCTTTGGGAGTTGTTTGTGATTAAGCTGCAGTTTGTCCTTGCACATTTGTACCCAGAATCTCAATTTTCTACAATCACTGGGATCCTCCAGATGCACAAACAAATGATAAGCATGACTTTATTTGACCTGACAAAGTCCTTTGACCTTGTCAGAGTGTGTGTTTTCATGCTCTGCTTGTGTTTTGGCTCGCTGCCAGTCTCTCTCAGGATTCTGCTTGATTTTAAAGGATACCTTAAAACCAGCCTGCTTTATTCTGCAATAAACTCCTGACTGACTGATTACTCCTGACAGAGTTTATTGATGAGGCTGGATTGGCTTCTAGAGGAAGGACCTAAAGAATGCATCATCATAGTTGACCATGTGAAGTTTTAAAGATTCAAAATGGAAATGCAGCAATTTGGGGTTTCAGCACCAATTCTGGTACTGATTTATGAGTTACAGATCATGATGAATTTGACTAATTCCAATCACATAACTGTGGATTTTGTTCCTCTGTCGATAAAGCAGACAGTAGTGTGGGTTGAAGTGTAACGCCTGATGGCGTTTTATGTAGATGAAGATATATTTTAGCATTTTAAAGGCTATAATAGTTCTATGGTCAATAAAAAACATGTTCAGGAAGTTTTTTGCTTACTTTATCATTTTTATCCTTGACATTTTCAGTAGCTTCCAGAATGAGCCGTTTCAGGGCTCTGTCACTTTAAGAAAACAAGCTAGAGCTAGCCACGCCCACCCCTCCCCTGCTCAGGCTGCTATAAGCTGAGAAGTTCCGATATATCTGGGAGGGGCTCTGAATAGAGCTGTTGCTCCTCCAGCATCGACAAGAGAGAGGTGGTTCTGTGCAGATGTCCCCATTTGTGACATCACAATGGGGGACGTTTTGAAATGGCTCATTTTAGGCACATCATTCCTAAAACTAAACAGAAAACAGATGGACTTTCTTCCCCAAATTTGGAGAGATTATAGAGGCAGTAGAGATCCACATGGGAGCAAATAAGGATGCAAAAAGTGAGTTTTGCATAATATGTTGTCCCCTTTAATAAAAAGTCAACAAACAAAACTTTCAGCTGCATGGTGACACAGTTGGTGGCATTGTTGCTTTGCAGGAAGAGCTGCTTGTTTTTTTTGCAGAGTTGGTATGTTTTCCCTCGTGCATGCATGGGTTTTCTCTCTGAGTACTCCAGTTTCCTCCCATAGACCAAAAGCATGCCTGTCAGGCTGATTGGAGACTCCAAATAGTCCCCAGCCTCTCTCAAGATGCCCCCTAGAGATAGACACCAGCTCCCTTTGACCTGGTGAAGCTTTGAAGCTGTTAAGATAATGTATGGCTGTGCATGAAACTTTCTTAAATAAAAATAATTCACATTTTCACTTTGAAAAGAAAAGGATGAAGCAGATTCTGTTTTTTCATATCACTAATTTAACTAATATCTTTTATTAACATCAGAACACAGCAGCTGTCCCATTTATTCTTCCTCTTGTCTGCATCTGCTGAGAATAAGTTTGAATATGTTTTTGAATTCTTTCTCAGTATTTAATGACTCCAAACATAAAAATGCACATCCTGTTAAGTTTTGTTCCAGCATGATGGCCCCTTGTCTTTGAAACGTCTTTATCCTTATGGCTGGTTTTTGTAGCTTTCTTTAAGGACGTATGGTTGTTTAATTGGTGTTGCCCCACATTTCAACACACTGAGGGATTAATAAAATTGCTAAAACGCTTTTTGACTCCTGAGGTTTCCATCATCTCTCAAAACTAGTGCTTTAACTAAAGTCTGAACATTTTTGTTAAAAAACTGAAATGATGAAGAACCGGCAACCCCGCCCAGCGCAGAGCAAAGTGACCCACCACCCCAGACCCCAACCAGACAGCCAGCTCCCACTCCTATCTCCACCCCCGGGCAGCGAACCAAGAACAGTAGTGTGGGAAGACCCTAGTCTCCCTCCGCCTGCTCTAATGTGGTGTTGATGCGTGTTGTTAGAGTGCATTTTGCGGTTGGGGGGGGGCGTTTCTAAAAAGTGACCTTCACAGGCACCAGATTAGCTCTTCCTTATGTTCAGTGTGTTAAAAGATTCTTCTATAATATCCACAAAGGCAAATGCCACAACCTTCTGCACTTATCAGTCCAACTATTTGATGATATGAAAAGTTTTATCATCTGGTCAAGAGGCATGCTTACTTTTCTTATTAAGACTAGACATGCAACCATTTCCTCTCCTTCCTGTTACCTTTAACTCAGCTTTTTCATTTTCTTAATTAACTTTGACTTTTAACATCATTTGACTCGATTTTTTATTTTTTCATTTTTTATTTTAAAACAAAAGTAACTCATTTAATCTTTTATTATTATTTTCACAACCTTGAACAACACCAACAAAGCCTCAGGATAAGAACATATCTCTCTCTACCAACCTTTTTCCTGTTAGTGATAAAATGTTCAGAGGAACCCAGTTTAGCCTTGGCTGTTTGCAGATTCTCTAGGTTTGTATAGAAATGATGCATCTGTGCTGCCTTGGTCGTTGGAGAAGTTAGGTCATTTTTAAACAGGCCAAGGACTTTGCTGATTTCAACAGTTCAGATGAGCCTCTGTGCTGATCTCATTAAAGGTCCTATATCATGCAAAATCCACTTTTTGGAGCTTTTGACCATGTTATATTGTTATTTCCTTATGAACCCCCCACCCCCCACCCAAAGCGGTTTTGACTTCACGCATGTATTTTCCCGTCTCAGCTGCAAATCCTAGCTGGTGTTCCTGGCCGGCTGCAGACAGATGGATGGGGTTGTTGCTGCATCCTCATCCAGGTAGTCTTTCATATCCAGATCCTACTGGACTGTAAACACTAACGCCCAGTTTCTCTGTGCAGCTAGTTAAAGGAATGGCTCATTAAAATAACTTATATTTCATAAAAAATGACATCTCAGTAGTGCCATCTGTAATATTTTATCATACGTATATTCTGCCGATCATTGCCCTGGAAGTTGTAAAATAGCATGATATGAGACCTGGTAGCGCAGGGGTGCCCAATCCTGGTCCTGGAGGGCCGGTATCCTGCACGTTTTAGTTTTAACCCTGTTTCAACACACCTGATTTCAATCAGCAGGTAATTAACAGGCTTCTGCAGAGCCTGGTGAGCTGCTGCACAGGTGATTCTACCACTGAATCAAGTGTGTTGAAGCAGAGAAGCCAATAAAACGTGTTGGATACCGGCCCTCCAGGACCAGGATTGGGTACCCCTGTGGTAGCGGGTCCACAAGCACTTCCGGCAACAAAGACGTTCCAAATACATGCTTAATATTCACCAATATATGCCAACTGCACACATTCTTAATGTTTGTCTCAGCTGTGCCCACCCCTTCGTCCCCCTCCCCCGTTACTGTTTCATTGGGTGCTTTTTAAGCTTGCATTTTGGGAAAACCCTCCTGCAGAACTCCGGCTGGAGGAAGACTCATTTTAATCACTAAATACTTCCTAGAAATGGGTGGTGCTTCAAAATAAGGGCAAAGTTTATTCACAAGCATTTAAAGTTAAAGTCCCAAGTATTCATCACACACTGGTGAAATTACATCTCCGCATTTGACCCATCCCCATGGTGGGGAGCGGTGAGCTGCAGCTGTGGCAGCGCTCGGGAACTATTTGGTGGTTTAACCCCTCAATCCAACCCCTTAGTGCTGAGTGTCAAGCGAGGAGGCATTGGGTCCCATTTTTTCAAAGTCTTTGGTATGACCCGACCGGGATTCGAACCCCGATCTCCCAGTCCCGGGGCGGACACTCTACGACTAGGCCACTGGAGCTTTATTATATTATAGTTGCATTTGACACTAAAAAGTTCATGTGGGTGTGACTTTTTTTTTCTTGCAAGAAGACTTGCATGTCAAGACTTGATAATATAGTACACACATTTATAATAACATAAAAAGACCTTTCAGAGAAGAAAAATACACCCAACTCTCTTCATAATCATAAATTCCAGGTTGAGTACGTCGGACTTGAGGGCCATATGGACCTCGTTATTAGTTACATCATGTATACTGAGTGCATTCAGAGTTAAATTATTCTCTTCTACTAAAACTACAGTCCTTAGTTTCTGTGTTTGATAAAAGGCTAAAGACCCACACCACAGGGGGTAGCTCATATTTGAGGACTGCCAAATCAGCTAACCAGTCAAAGCCTCTTTGAGGATTATCATCCTTACTAATAGGCTATTGTCCTGATCACTGATGAGTCATTTCTGCATCCACTCCTGTCACTTTCTATTAGCAATGTTTTTATCATTTCCATTTTAACAGCTCTTATGTCCCTTTTTGTTTTCTATTTCCACCTGAGTCTTTTTTGGTTTGCAGCAGAGGAGTGTTACCGCCTGTTGCACCAGATGAATTATTGGTAGATTTATGTCAATAGGACAGAAGCAGCAGAAGCTTTAGGGGAATGCTGATTTAGTGGTTTGTTGGATTAGGGTCACCGGGTGTAAGGAGCTCAAGATGGCTCCAAGTGTTGGAGTTCACTCTGCAGGAAGGAGCCCAATGATTGGTTCCAGATTTTTGAGATGAAAAGTTCTGATGAAATGCACGTCTGAAGGGTTTTGGTGGTGATTCACTGTTTTAAACTCAGAAATGGATCATTGACTTCTTGTAACAATCATATTTTTTTCCATTCTCTTCTACAACTGGAAAAAAATCCTATCATGATTTAATTTTTCATATTAGTCGATATCGATATATATCACGAGACAAAACAAATCGCTATTTTTGTCGATATTTATTGTTACCTGGTAGTTTTAAGTGAGATTTGAAGATATCTGAATGCTATTTTTGATTTCAAATAATTATTTTTAAAAAATTGAACATGTCATCAAACATATCACTGTTTTGGATTTATGAAATTGGTTTATTTTAAACTAAAATCTTAAAGCGTTAGAGGAGAACAGAATGAAAATGGAGATTTTTTTCTGTTGATGTCCATTAATAAAACAGGCATTGAAATATAAATTATCCGCTTGTTTTAAATATAATTTCTTTAAGAATAAGGAATAAAAAAGAAATCTAAAGAGACAAAAAACAAAAAAAACATGTTTTATATCAGTGGTGAGCCATCCTATATATGTGAATGTAAAGTCTGGCCACGTCGTGGGGTGGGATCTAGGGATGTCTTTCAGACTGTCTCCACATGCTATTGGAATAACAGACAACGTGAAGTACTCACCGCTATGGGTGGGTGTCAGTGAACAAGGCAGTTTTTTCAGTAACATCCCACCCACCAACAGAGTGCTGTGATTGGACCGCTACAGAGCCGTCACCATCATAGTTTCACTCAGTCGCACTAACATCCCGCCCACCTGGCTGTTAGAGTGCTGTGATTGGCCAGCCACAATACTGGCTGGTGCTGCGGAGGTTCCAATGGAGCGTTGCTAGACCGACATGCAGACCGACAAATTGTTTTGCTTTGGCAAATGACGGTCTAGATTCTAGGTTTTAACGGCTTTCAAATAAAAAAATCTAAACAACAAAATATGCATCGTCTATGCTCAGAAAACAAAAGATTTGACTAACTAGTCAAACTACATTTTCTACCAGCCGCCGCATAGACATGAATACGTAGACGTCCCATTGGGCGCTGGAGAGCGTAACGACGTCGCCGCCATTTTGGATGGGTCTCCTCACTCTCCAAAGTCAATGCAGAGTGGGCAACTATGCCCGTTTTTGTGCAGCCTACGGTTGCAACAGCTGGTGTACTATTGAAAACAGATCACGTGGGATTACTATTGACTTTTCTAGCCTACCTGATGGGATTTTATATTTTAATTTATTTTCATTCATGTTGTTTAATTATGTTTATATTTTAATTATCATGCTATACCATGTGTCTGATTTTGTGAAAAAGCTTGATAAAACGTGTTTTTTAGTTGGGTAAGCACCTTCAGTAGAAATTGATGCACTGGGGGCGAATGGAGACCCATCCAAGATGGTGACCGGCCACTACGGCAGCTCCAATAGTCAGCGCCAGTCCACGGGGCGTCTACGTGTATATGTCTGTGATTAGCAGTATGTCTGGCTACTGTGTGACTGTATCCCAATCACATGCTAAGCAACGCTTAATATGATTGGCTGTTCATCTTTTCTTTATACCGAAGTTTCTACCGATTGGTTGTCATATGCCTATCGACAAAAAGTTATTTCAAAATGTACATTACTATCATTTTATCTTTTATGCCTGGTGTTTCTAATGATAATATAGCTTGTGTCTTGGTGCATATGAGAACACATGCATCACACCCGCTGTAGAAACAAAGAATTAAATAGATTGTTGGGTGCATTTTTAAGTAAACGTTATAAATGTTTACTATTTTAGATTACTTCCTGAAAAGCCTGTTTTTAGGGAAACAGATAATGTTTTTAAGTTGAGCCATTGTAAGACTGCAGCGAAAACCTTTCATCTTGAAATCTCCCAGCCTAGCCTTTAGCTTATCAGTCCTGTTGAACCTTCACGCTGTTTCTCCAACCTGAGGCCGTTCAGGACTTGTGGCTTCTCTCCCAGTGGCACACAAACTGAGAGCCTTGAGGTTAGTTGGTTCAAACTCAGCGGGCCTTGCACCCATCGCCCTGCTGGCCGCTCATTGGCTTTGTCATTCCAGCTGCGATGGTGTCAGTGAACAGAGAGCATTATTCATGTCCTCAGAGGGAGTGTGGAAGGGGGAGTGGGCAAATCCTAATTGAAATTCCAGTCTTTTCTACTGGAATGAAGTGGGACTGACAACACCCACTGTATTATCCTGGCCCTGTCACCTTGAAAGCCTCATCTGAAGACGAAAGGAAAAAAAAATTGTGATGCATCACAAAAAAAAAGGATGAAAGAAATGGGACAAGATTTAGTGAGGACAGCAGTATTACAGTAATGCTCCTTTTCAGTGGCATAATGTGATCCTGTCTTCTGTACTGCAGCAGATAAAGAGCCAGGCTGTCTGGGGTTGCTGGTGGTCAGTGTGCTGTGCATGCTAATGGCTGACTGAATGAATCAGAGCCATTCTGATAGCAGAGAAATTAGTACAAGGAACCCCTTTCTGGTCACTTCACCCTCACCCGTTTCTCATTCCTACACTGTCTCAGAACTTTATAAAATGCAGTTTTTAACAGTTAATTTTAGAAAATGAAAAGATTTTCATTTTCACAAATCAGAATCTTTGCAAGTTTATCTTTAATACATGGAGCAGAGTGGCTTTCTTTACTTCTGGAGCTCGTGTTGCATCTGAAAATAAAAACCTGACTGTGTGGAAAAACTTTATTGACAGGATCCTTGTCCTTGCCCGTCTGCCTCACCTTGTCAGGTGTGTTCCGTCTTGTTTAGTTATTAAAATGTTTTAATGTGCACAATCTCCATTCCTTAGTTGCCTTCAAGAAAACACAGAAAAAAGCTAATTATTATTGGAGGAATATTGGTCAAACTTTTTGTTCATATTTTTCCCATTTCCTAATTTTCCCTATCTTCTTTATTTCTTCCAGGGATTGAGCTGTGCCTGCCAGCGTGGCGGTTTACCATGACCATGGTGGCCAATTTTGTGGTTTTAGGCGGTCGGCTCCTCATGCCCGGGGTGGCGTACCTCTGTGGTGACTGGCAGGTTCTTCAAGCTGTCATCATCTGTCCCCTGCTGCTTATGCTGTCCTACATTTGGTAAGAAAAATACATTTTTTGCTGTTTGCTCTAATTTAGTTCAAAACTTTCTGTTTTTGATTTTCTGCTTAAATGCTAAAAGTGCATTCATATTACTTATTGACTAGTGACCAAAAACTGAAAAGATATCATTCTTTTTTTTTTTTTTTTTGCATCTTGCTTTTGTCTTTTGGCAGATATTTTGGATTATTTATGCATTAATTCAAACATTGATCCATGCCAGGTGTCTTAATTTGAATTGAAAGTAGCAATAAGGTATATATATATATATATATATATATATATATATATATAAATATATATATATAAATACAAAATTAAAATAGAATGAGTGGAGTGCATTGGTATTAGCTGCAGGTTTGGACCAATCTTACAGCCATCTAATCATATTGCAATCAAATCTCCATGACTACAGCAAAATACAAGCATTCTGCATCGATGAACAAGCTGCAACATCTGTTTTTCTGGTTGTGTTTTTATAATAGGGTATTCTGACTTTTGCACATCGAGATTCCTGTTCTTGTTCCTAATAATAAACTAAAATTTATTTGAAAGACCAAGACACTAGAAAGCAATTAACCCATCAAATCCAGGGAGTTTAGAACTTTTTCAAACTCAATCAAATGAATTATTTGATTAATCTCTTTGATCTCCTCTTGCGTTCAAAACCAGCTTGTCCTGTAGATTTGCTATAGCAGCTTTAACTATTGTTTATTATATTAGTGAGCAATATCATGCACTTTCCTACACTTTTCATCTCATTACAATGTCCAGGAAGTGGTTTCCAAGAAAAAGTTGGTTGTCCAGGTCTGAAAAAGTCATCCAAGGTAAAAAGTAAATGGACGGTCTTGGAGACGTTCTGTTCTTTGCAAATGCAGCCGTTTATGCTGCAAGCCCATTCATGTGCATGCATCACTGTTTATATTATTCTTTAGAGTTAGCTTGGTATTGAAGCAGCTTTGGATTAGCTGACACCTTTGAATCCAACAGATTGCATTATCTGAACAAAAAAGACTGTTCAAACGTCCCTCACCTGTGCTTTAAAGCAACATTCTGCAACTTTTACACCTTAAAATTATGCTTTTTTGTAAAGTTTTTGCGTCATAGTATTATCTATTATGCTCATTTTCATACCTGTGATAGTGTTGGGGGGTCCCACGTCTGTTTACTGCGCTATACAGTTTTTGTGATTCGGGTAGCGCCGGAAGTACTGACTGGGTGTCGTTTTAAGTCAGAATATGGCAAGCCAAAGGGATAAAAAGCGCGCATTTTAAACGCGCGTTATGTCCGCCAAAAATGCGCGTTCAAGACGTGCATTTTGATGCCAAAGGGGGCAAAACCTCGCGTGTTCTAAAAGCGAGCATTATGTCCGCCAAAACGCGCGTCTTTGGCAGACATAATGCGAGTTTAGAACGCGCATTTTTTTTATCCCTTTGGCTTGCCATAATTGTATAACATAGACTCGCTGTTTAGCAGCGGCAGATTCACCAAAGAAAGCTAGAAATCCCTTATCAGAGGAATATAGGAAAAGAAAAGAAGAACGTGATAGAACAAGAGCAAAGACCAGAGTTATTATTGGACCGTCTTTTCCTCGCTGGAGAGCTCTTTTAGAAAGAAAGGCATGAACTACGGACTCTAACCTAGCCGTGCTGCTAATGGCTAGGTAAGTAATAAATGATTTCACCGGGGTTATTGTGTTTGGTCGGGCATAAAGTTGTTATACAGTCCTGATAAAACTATTTATTCAATGTGTGGAGGTGGAAAAGTTTGTTTTCGTTGTTTTGCCTGACATTAGGAATGTAAACATGCCTCTTATGCCCGAGAGAGAGATTTAATGTTACGACAGTGACGTTACGCAGCAAGCCTCTAGAGGGCGACAAAGACCATATAACTGCAATGTTGCGGAATGCTGCTTTAACCATCAATAAATGAGATGCAGCACATCTTTTTGTTCACGTTGTCTAAAAATAATGCGAGAAAACTTATGAAAGTCCTTTAGCCACAGAGTAGCCC
>SSNS01000411.1:489446-540516 GCA_006937985.1 Aphyosemion australe | reverse complement strand
CCAAACCATTTCATGGCATTACTACCTGGAAGTGTAGCTTTAAAGGCCATTAAAACCACTACAGTTTTCCCAAGAACACAGGAGATACAGAGAACAAAGGTGATCCCAAACGCTGTGTGTCGCAGCATGCAGGACCAATCAGAGGGAGCTCCGATGAAAGTTAATGAACATAAGAAACACAGAGTCAGAGAGAAGAGCAGCAGGAAGCTCAGCTCAGAGTTGTTGGCTCTGACAATTGGAGTTGTTCTGTGATGAAAGAAAATAGCTGCTGTTATGATGGCCAGACAGGCCCCACTAACAGAGAATGCAGCCAGGATGATTGCCAGGACTTCATCATAGGAAAGGAACTCCACAGGTTTGGGGAAACAAGCGTCTCTTTGTGCGTTAGACCAGAATTCACTGGGACATCGACAGCAATCAGGAGAATCTAAAAGCAAAATCAGTTAGCACTGGAATATTTAATAATTATGGGAAAAAGAATGTTTGACGTTACCTGTTGTGTTACTAATCTCTCCTTCAGTACATGGTATACAATCATAGCAGCAGATGGGTTTTCCTTTCTGCAACACTTTATGAGTTCCTGGAGGACAACTCTCAGAGCACACCGATAGTGGTACCTTCCACATCAATAAAAATGAAATAACAACTTAAAACTTTTTACAATTGGCTTCCTTGTCTATTGACCACATTCTCTTTATTTTACTGTTTTGATGCTTTTAAATGGTTTTCCATCCATCCACCCATTTTCATCCACTTATCCGGAGTCGGGTCGCGGGGGCAGCAGCCTAAGCAGAGCCCCAGCCACTTGGGCCAGCTCCTCCGAGGAATCCCAAGGCATTCCGTGGCCAGCCGAGAAACCCTCCAGAGTGTTCTGGGTCTTCCTTTAGGTCTCCTCCCAGTTGGACGTGTTCAGAAAACCTCACCAGGGAGGTGTGCAGGAGGCATTCTGACCAGATGCTCGAGCCACCTCAGCTGGCTCCTCTCGATGTCGAGGATCAGCGGATCTACTCTGAGCTTCTCCCGGATGACCAAGCTTCTTACCCTATCACCCTGCGGAGAAAACTAATTTTGGCTGCTTGTATTTGTGACCTCGTTCTGTTGGTCACTACCCAAAACTCATGACCATAGATGAGGGTAAGAATGTAGATCGACCGGTAAATCGAGAGCTTTGCCTTCCGGCTCAGCTCTCTCTTCACCATGACAGACCGGTACAACGCCCGCAGTACTGACAATTGGTACTGCAGACTCAGCACCAATCCGTCTATCGATCTCGTGCTCCATCTTTCCTTCACTTATGAACAAGACCCTTTTCCGACTCAAAACCATGGTCTCGGATTTAGAGGAGCTGATTCTCATCCCAGCTGCTTCACAATCAGCTGTGAACCACTCCAGTGAAAGCTGGAGATCACGGTCTGACAAAGCCAACAGGACCGTGTCATTTGCAAAAAGCAGTAATTAAGTAAACAATTACATGTCTGTCATCCTTCTGGGACTTACTTGTGTGCCACCATCCATCCAGGTTATGTTCCTGTTGATATGAAACTCTTGTCCTTTAGGCAGTGATGCATCATAGTACCCTACTGTTACCAGCTCAATAACTCCACTCTCACTCTTCTGCCAGTTGACCAGCTCATAAAAAGCTACAGGATCCCCGTTAGCATCAAATGATACAGGATAACCATTCCGAGAGAAGTTGACTTTTTTCAGTTTAGATAGAACCTAGAACAAAAATAACCATAAATAAACAAAGGACAATCATGCCACTAACCTTGTCTTTTTGTGTTTAGGGTCATGTCTAAAACACATTTCTAATGTTTGCTCTCTTTTTTTCGTATTGACCTGGTTTGTCTCCAGGTTGTGGTGTTTATCACATTGAATGATAAAATTAGTTTCCTGACACACTGCACTGTGAATAGCATGAGTTATTGCATAAACAGCCTTGTACACCATGTTAGTGATTCTTAACTGAGATGTATCAGTGTACGGGCTTTTCAGTGTTTTTATGTCTTCAGTTCCATCACACAATTTTATGGCTGGATCAGCAGCTAAAAAAAGATTAAATAGGTTTTACTCATCAAATATATGAACTGATATTGCTACATCACAAGAGTCCACACCTAAGAATATATGAAATGCAGCAAATGTTATTTATTTATTTTCATTTAGGGAAAAATATCATGATAAAACAGCAATCAGTGTATTCATCTATATATATTTGCTGCATGCTTCATAGCACAAACTGTCAAGTGACTCATGGGGACATGCAAATGACCTAAAATAAAATAAACTCTTCTTACTTTTTTTCACCCTGCAATTAAATGCATCCTCCCAAAATTCAGTCAGCACAGAGGAGGCAGCTACTTCAGTGGGAGAAAGATCCAGTAAGAAATTTCTCAGGCCTGGGATGACAGATTGTTGAATAGCAACTCCGATGGCTCCTGCACAGAAACTGTACCTAATCAAGTAAGGGTCAGTAATCCAGCCCTCACTGCCTATCCACTGTCGGGGTGGTGGAGGTTCCAGAGCCAGCTCCTCCAACAGGACCCTAATATCTGCAGAGTCGACAAATGCCACAACCACCACTGCTGTTGACCTGAAGAGACATTGACAGTGTTTTTTTTAAGCATTACTAACTTATTTTTTTTTGTCCAAAATTAATGAAAATTCAGTTACAAATGATTTTAAATCACATTTTAAAGCTGAAGTTAACTTCACATTTTCACAAAGAATAAAGGCAAATTATAGCATTTTAGAAACCTGCGAATAACATCAGCTACTCGCTTGATCTTGCTAGTCGGGTCTGTCCGATAGAAGGATTCAGAATATTCCACACAGATTCCCTCTCTCTGTGCTGCAGCAAGAAATGACGCCATGCCATAATGTCCATAATCTGAGTCTGAGCGGACAGCACCTATCCAAGTCCAGCCAAAGTGTTTCACTAGCTTGGCCAGTGCATCAGCCTGGAACTGGTCACTGGGAATAGTTCTAAAGAAAGTAGGATACTGCTGCTTGTCTGACAGGCAAGCACACGTTGCAAAATGACTCACCTGCAGCCACAAACAAAAAATAAAAATAAATAAATTCCAAACTGTGAATTCAAATGGCATATCTTAGGTTTTTAGTTTACAGTAAAGTCTGACTACTTACCAGAGGGATGTTGAAAGACCCGAAAATACGTGACATGCTAATTGACGGTGTGGATGCAGAATCTCCAACAACAGCCATCACAACAGCAGACTGGGAACAATTGTTGTCTTTGTAAAACACAGAATCATGACCATTTGCAAGCTGAAACGCCACTTGCACGGCCATTGGTACTGATAGGCATGAGTCATAGATCTGATATCCCAGTTTGATGCCCGGCAGCAGCTCTGTGCTGTTGTTTATCTCCTCAATAGCAAAGATCATTGCACGAGAAAAACGCAGTTCCCGGGCAATAGGGCTGCATAAAAATAATCAGGTAAGTGCTCATGTTAACTTTGTAAAACACTTTAAAAAACTATAAATAAAAAAAATGAAGTTATGCAATTTAGAAATAAAATAAACATGTAAAAGAAGACAAACTGAATAATAACTGATGCATACTGAATTTAAAATAGATTCATACTCTTTATGGTATTAATAAATCTGAACCTACATCAAACAACAATAAACACATCATAGGCATCCTAACTAAAAAGACAAAAGTAAGCCTTTTCATTAAATCTTTACGATTTTAACATTTCTCCTTCTAACTAACCTCCCTGTGCATCTAGAAGGCTCAGGTTTGGTGGTGTAGTTATAAATCACTGAGTACAATTTGTAATGTAAGGAGAGAACACCTCCAATAATAAAGTCCCCTTCCATGGAGAAAACAGGTAAACGGGGGGTACTCTGTAGGTTACATTTCACCAATGAAGCATTAATACCAACACCAGCACCAATCAAATCCTCTATTAGCTCAACTCTTTGTTCAAGACCCTCCAAAGTGCTACCCATAGCATTAACTGATGTCAGCTGCATCAAACTCACTAAGGTCAGACTAATAAAAATAGATCTGGCTTCCATTCTGCAATTTGCTGTATTTGGCTTTAAGCCATCTTTACTGGTTTATGTACCTCCTGTTATACGTCAGGTGATCTTTCATCACAAATAAGACGCCATCACTAAGTCATTTGTGATTGGTTAATTTCATTACTTCACATTCACATCAACTGTATTGCAATTTATCCATTTGACTTGTTTTCTGACCCCTGCTGCACACTGGAAGCATCAGCGGCGCGAAACAGTTTACCCGTGATTTTCGCTGCTTGCCAGTGCACACCAGGTGAATCTCAGCCTTGAAGCGGCTTCACCTCCGCGCTCCTCGCTGGATTCATGAGATCACAAGATCCCTCGAGACTTCAAAGGTCACATTTTTTTTTGCCATCCGCCATTAAACCAAAAGAAAAGGAACTCACGTTTGACATCGGTGTTTGATGTCATATATAATGTGTCTTTCTACTGCCAGCATTAAAGCCATGAAAACACACCGCTGCACTTCTCGAATGATGCGGTAAGTAAATAAGCCGTGAGGTCACACGGATAGACATAATCTGCAGAGATATGAAATCGCATCGCTGCAATAGACTTTTATTTTGAAAATTACCGGGCATTTTACACTGAAACCGAGTATGATTTCCTGTCTAGCCCTATGCTAACTGCGGAAAGTGACGCATCTCAGAAGCGGCACGCGGCAAAAATAGAACTCGTTCCTATCTTTAGCGGCGCGGTGTGCCGCTTCTGGGACGCGTCTGAAAATTGCCACGGCGCTGCTGGTTTGTGTCACCCCCACAGACTATAATAGAGTCTATTTGAAGCAGCGACATTCTGCTGCTGTTCAGCGCCGCTGATGCTTCCAGTGTGCAGTTGGCTTTAGAAATGAACTTCAAACATCAAAAAATATATAATTTATTAACTGTGTGTTAAAGACTATTCAGTGTTGGTGAGAAAACTGAGCTCATGATCAGAATCAGTACTGGGTTTGGAGCCAAATTTATGGACAATGATTTTATCTATGCAAGTTGGAGGACACTTAAAGGAACTAGAGGCAGGAAAAAAGAAACGATGCTCACAAGCGACGCGCCCGGCTCTGCGAGTAACTGCAGCCCAGCACGGGAGCGTGCACAGACGGCTATGTTACACAAACACAAAAATACCATTACCTGACCCTCTTCACACGCTCTCACGCCACACCTCCAATATCTCACGCTGAAAAGGCAACTCCCCGCCGCTCTCACGGACAATATTGCGGCGAAGCAATCCACGCTGCAGCCCTGATCACAGCTATGCTACTACTGTAGCATGATCACAGCTAATGCTACTACTGTAGCATAATCACAGCTAATGCTACTGCACGCTAGCTCTCTCTGAGTCATCGGTGAGGTCAGATCATTGTCATATCATCTCTAAACACAACCTATAATGTTTCTTACCTGCTCACTAGGAAATGAGCCATGGCAGCATCCTTTTTGAGTCCCAGATATAGTTGAAGCAGCCTCCATTCGTCAATCACGTATCCGATATAGATTCAGGTCCCTGCCTGTCTTTTACCATATTTGGTTTTTGACTCACGAGATGCCGCTGAAACCTTTGTGCCACGCTTGGTCGTTTGCTGGTTGCAGTAGAATCCATTCCCACAGTTCTTCTTTTGGAGTTTGGCGGTTGGCAAGCAACTTACGGTGCAATAGCGCCACCTACCGATCTGCAGTGTCGAACACATTTTCTTTCTGTTTTGAAGCTGTCGTGAACGCGCAAGCAGTGTCAATTGACGCCATATCCGTAGGGCAGCGCGGGAAATTCGTGACCGAACTGCAGCGCATTTTGCAGCAAACAGCCTGTTTAAGAAAATGGAACGATACATGGGTGGCCTCATTCTTTTTGGTTTATAACGCTTCATCACCCATTAGCTTTGAAAAAATGAACATACATGTTTAATTTTTTACAGATTTTTTAAAGATCCTGCCTCTAGTTCCTTTAATCAAAGGTAGAATGATACATGTGGGTGTGGTTTCCTGTATATAATAAAAAAATATATGTATAAATTCTCCTTCGTGATTAACACAGTCATTCTGAATAATAACAAACACATTCCAAGTTGAAATTAAAATCTCAAGAGTTAAAGTAGCTCTACGGGGTATTTCTTTTATCTGATGGCACCATCTAGTGGCTGACAAGCGTATCACAACAAGAATCGGTCGATTCGTTTTTTTAAGATGGCGACAGCACCGTCTTTCTTGAAAAATAATTAATAGATATACACAGTAGAAATGGAAATTTGTTTGAAAATGTTATTGTCTGTCACATTATGGATTACTTCACAAATAAAACACAAATGTGCGAAAGAGAAAATATTACATAATGCATTTGCATCTGAAAAAATATATATTATTAAAAAAATACAACTAAAAATGTTCAACAACAAATATAGTAAACATAATCATGTCTTGTTTTCCAATCTCAGATATGTAACATTTAGTTTTTATTCATTACATGTTTCTTGGAGTTCTTCTCTGGCTGAAATAAAATGATGAAACACTTTGGAGCAAATATACACAGAATCAGTCCAAAACTGGAGGCCAGAATAGCAAATATCTCCACAGCTACAGTAAATTTTCCAGGAGAGCTGACATATGCTGGGATGAAGGTGAGCCACACTGCACAGAATATCAGCATGCTGAAGGTTATCAGCTTGGCTTCATTAAAATTATCAGGTAGTTTCCGAGCTAGAACAGCTAACACAAAGCAGAAAACAGCCAGCAGGCCAATGTACCCGAGCACAGCCCAGAACCCAACAGCAGAACCTAATGCACATTCCAGGATGATCTTCTCCTTGTATGTGCTCAGATTTTTCATTGGGAATGGAGGGCTGACTAACAACCACACAGTACATATTAAAACCTGTATGAAAGTAAAGAGCACTACAGTCATTCTTTGTTGTGGAGGCCCAAACCATTTCATGACATTACTACCTGGAAGTGTAGCTTTAAAGGCCATTAAAACCACTACAGTTTTCCCAAGAACACAGGAGATACAGAGAACAAAGGTGATCCCAAACGCTGTGTGTCGCAGCATGCAGGACCAATCAGAGGGAGCTCCGATGAAAGTTAATGAACATAAGAAACACAGAGTCAGAGAGAAGAGCAGCAGGAAGCTCAGCTCAGAGTTGTTGGCTCTGACAATTGGAGTTGTTCTGTGATGAAAGAAAATAGCTGCTGTTATGATGGCCAGACAGGCCCCACTAACAGAGAATGCAGCCAGGATGATTGCCAGGACTTCATCATAGGAAAGAAACTCCACAGGTTTGGGGAAACAAGCGTCTCTTTGTGCGTTAGGCCAGAATTCACTGGGACATCGACAGCAATCAGGAGAATCTAAAAGAAAAATCAGTTAGCACTGGAATATTTAATAATTATGGGAAAAAGAATGTTTGACGTTACCTGTTGTGTTACTAATCTCGCCTTCAGGACATGGTATACAATCATAGCAGCAGATGGGTTTTCCTTTCTGCAACACTTTATGAGTTCCTGGAGAACAACTCTCAGAGCACACTGATGCTGGGACCTTCAACATCAATAAAAATGAAATAACATCTTAAAACTTTTTACAATTGGCTTCATTGTCTTTATTGACCACATTCACTTTATTTTACTGTTTCAGTGATTTTAAATGGTTTTCATTTGCAGTAATTTAATAAACATTTACATGTCTAACCATCATCCTTCTGCTTCTTACTTGTGTGCCACCATCCATCCAGGTTATGTTCCTGTTGATATGAAACTCCTGTCCTTTAGGCAGTGATGCATCATAGTACCCTACTGTTACCAGCTCAATATCTCCACTCTCACTCTTCTGCCAGTTGACCAGCTCATAAAAGGCTACAGGATCCCCGTTAGCATCAAATGATACAGGATAACCATTACGGGAAAAGTTGACTTTTTTCAGTTTAGATAACATCTATAACAAAAGGAAAATGCAGAAAGAACACTAATTTTCTGAGGAAAATATTTTAGAATAATCTTTTTTCAGACTGACCAGTCCTGACTCCATTCTGATGTTCTTGTCACACTGAATGGTTAAATTAGTTTCCTGACACACTGCACTGTGAATAGCATGGGCTATTGCATAAACAGCCTTGTACACCATGTTAGTGATTCTCAACTGAGATGTATCAGTGTACGGGCTTTTCAGTGTTTTTATGTCTTCAGTTCCATCACACAATTTTATGGCTGGATCAGCAGCTAAAAAAGAAGAAATAGGTTTTACTCATCAAATATAAAGGAACTGAAATTGCTACATCACAAGAGTCCACACCTAAGAACATAAGAAATGCAGCAAATTTTCAATTAGGAAGAAATATCAGGACAAAACAGCAATCAGTGTATTTATTTATAAATATTTGATGCATGCACAAACTGTCAAATGACTCATGGGGACATGCAAATGAAGAAAAATAAGGTAAACTCTTCTTACTTTTTTTCACTATGCAGTTAAATGCATCCTCCCAAAATTCAGTCAGCACAGAGGAGGCAGCTACTTCAGTGGGAGAAAGATCCAGTAAGAAATTTCTCAGGCCTGGGATGACAGATTTCTGAATGGCAACTCCGATGGCTCCTGCACAGAAACTGTACCTAATCAAGTAAGGGTCAGTAAACCAGCTCTCACTGCCTATCCACTGTCGAGGTGGTGGAGGTTCCAGAGCCAGCTCCTCTAACAGGACCCTAAAATCTGCAGCGTCGACAAATGCCACAACCACCACCGCTGTTGACCTGAAGAGACATTGACAGTGTTTTTTTTTAAGCATTACTAAATTATTTTTTTGTCCAAAACTAATCCAGAGTTACAAATAATTTTAAAGCTGAAGTAAACTTCACAAAAGATAATATTTTAGAAACCTGCGAATAACATCAGCTACTCGCTTGATCTTGTTAGTCGGGTCGGTTCGTAGGAAAGATTCAGAGTATTCAACACAGATTCCCTCTCTCTGTGCTGCAGCAAGAAATGATGCCATCCCATAATTTCCATAATCTGAGTCAGAGCGGACAGCACCTATCCAAGTCCAGCCAAAGTGTTTCACTAGCTTGGCCAGTGCATCAGCCTGGAACTGGTCACTGGGAATAGTTCTAAAGAAAGTAGGATACTGCTGCTTGTCTGACAGGCAAGCACACGTTGCAAAATGACTCACCTGCAGCCACAAACAAAAAATAAAAATAAATAAATTCCAAACTGTGAATTCAAATGGCATATCTTAGATTTTTAGTTTACAGTAAAGTCTGACTACCTACCAGAGGGATGTTGAAAGATCCGAAAATACGTGACATGCTAATTGACGGTGTGGATGCAGAATCTCCAACAGCAGCCATCACAACAGCAGACTGGGAACAATTGCTGCCTTTGTAAAACACAGAATCCTGACCATTTGCAAGCTGAAACGCCACTTGCACGGCCATTGGTACTGCGTTGCATGAGTCATAGATCTGATATCCCAGTTTGATGCCCGGCAGCAGCTCTGTGCTGTTGTTTATCTCCTCAATAGCAAAGATCATTGCACGAGAGAAACGCAGTTCCCGGGCAATAGGGCTGCATAAAAATAATCAGGTAAGTGTTC
The DNA here is from genome assembly GCA_006937985.1 of Aphyosemion australe. NCBI lineage: Eukaryota > Metazoa > Chordata > Actinopteri > Cyprinodontiformes > Nothobranchiidae > Aphyosemion > Aphyosemion australe. Next base: position 530,891 of record SSNS01000411.1, on the reverse strand, counting down.
ATGTTAACTTTGTAAAACACTTTAAAAAACTATAAATAAAAAAATTTAAGTTATGCAATTTAGAAATAAAATAAACATGTAAAAGAAGACAAACTGAATAATAACTGATGCATACTGAATTTAAAATGGATTCATACTCTTTATGGTATTAATAAATCTGAACCTACATCAAACAACAATAAACACATCATTGGCATCATATCCTAACTAAAAAGACAAAAGTAAGCCTTTTCATTAAATCTTTACGATTTTAACATTTCTCCTTCTAACTAACCTCCCTGTGCATCTAGAAGGCTCAGGTTTGGTGGTGTAGTTATGAATCACTGAGTACAATTTGTAATGTAAGGAGAGAACACCTCCAATAATAAAGTCCCCTTCCATGGAGAAAACAGGTAAACGGGGGGTACTCTGTAGGTTACATTTCACCAATGAAGCATTAATACCAACACCAGCACCAATCAAATCCTCTATTAGCGCAACTCTTTGTTCAAGACCCTCCAAAGTGCTGCCCATAGCATTAACTGATGTCAGCTGCATCAAACTCACTAAGGTCAGACTAATAAAAATAGATCTGGCTTCCATTCTGCAACTTTCTGTATTTGGCTTTAAGCCATCTTTACTGGTTTATGTACCTCCTGTTATACATCAGGTGATCTTTCATCACAAATAAGATGCCATCACTAAGTCATTTGTGATTGGTTAATTTCATTACTTCACATTCACATCAACTGTATTGCAATTTATCCATTTGACTTGTTTTCTGACCCTTGCTGCACACTGGAAGCATCAGCGGCGCAAAACGGTTTACCCGTGATTTTCGCTGCTTGCCAGTGCACACCAGGTGAATCTCAGCCTCAAAGCGGCTTCACCGCCGCGCTCCTTGCTGGATTCATGAGATCACAAGATCCCTCGAGACTTCAAAGGTCACGTTTGTTTTTGCCATCCGCCATTAAACCAAAGAAAAGGAACTCACGTTTGACATCGGTGTTTGATGTCATATATAATGTGTCTTTCTACTGCCAGCATTAAAGCTATGAAAACACACCGCTGCACTTCTCGAATGATGCGGCAAGTAAATAAGCCGTGAGGTCACACGTATAGACATAATCTGCAGAGATATGAAATCGCATCGCTGCAATAGACTTTTATTTTGAAAATTACCGGGCATTTTACACTGAAACCGAGTATGATTTCCTGTCTAGCCCTATGCTAACTGCGGAAAGTGACGCATCTCAGAAGCGGCACGCGGCAAAAATAGAACTCGTTCCTATCTTTAGCGGTGCGGTGTGCCGCTTCTGGGACGCGTCTGAAAATTGCCACGGCGCTGCTGGTTTGTGTCACCCCCACAGACTATAATAGAGTCTATTTGAAGCAGCGACATTCTGCTGCTGTTCAGCGCCGCTGATGCTTCCAGTGTGCAGTTTGCTTTAGAAATGAACTGGTAACACTTTACAATAAGGTACGCAAAATAGTGCTTAGTTACTAGGGAACTACGTAGGGGTTAATGCGTGTTTTGGACTAATTAAACACGTTTATGGATCGTTAACTGGATGGTTGGTAATGAACACTTGTTTCTGGGGTTTTGAACTACGTATAGGCTTTTAAAACTCGAAGTTTGTCCGGTAGTTATGTTTCTTTTGCACTTAAAAGTGGTTTAACTGAATAGTTAAGAGTTTGCTAAAATAGGTGTTCTGGTTTAGCTAACTCAGAGAACTATGGAGGCTGTTCTTCATCATTCCCATCTGGAAATTGGGGGACTACTAGTGAAGTGCTAATGGGCTACTAAAAGAGTGCTTTGTATTATAAATTTTGCTTTGACATTGTCTATGCACTGAATCCGAATTCTCCTCCTTCTATTAGGGTTTTTATGGCAGCCTGGAAACAACATGAGGTGCATTACCGCCACCTACCGACCTGGAGTGGGGACTGGTACCTCTCGTGTGTGTGTGTGTGTGTGTGTGTGTGTGTGTGTGTGTGCATTTATGTTTTGCGAGCCCAATTTGTCAGGTTACACACCCGCATTATGAGACCATTTGGTTTATGAGACCATTTTTGGTGGTCTCGTAATTCATGACTTTTAAAGTGCTGCAAATTTTTATAAAAGTAAAATCTAAATGTTGTTAGCTGATTAATACTGACTTTGTAACTGCTATTATCATTTTATTTAGTTATTTCAGCAACTTAAACTTTCTTTTGGTTTTCATGGCCAATTTAAAATTGGTTTCGTAAACCACGTCGTGTGTGTGGTATGCAGACCTCCAGGGTCTCATAACGCCCTTAGAATGTCATAGATGATTGTGTGTATTTTTTGATAGTTTTTATTTTATTTTTGAAGTGAGGCTTTTCTTCCATGGGTAAAATAGAACATGTTGACATACTTTTTGTGTTCACCAGATGCAAAGAATTCGTGTGTGTGGGATACAAACCACCATGTTGTCATGGTCTCATAAACCATTCAAAATGTCATAGTGGAATGTATGTATGTTCTGATAGGTTTTTCTTATTTTTTAATTGAGACTTATCTTCCATGGGTAAAATAAAACATTTTGACATAGTTTTTGTGTTCAACAGATTACCTGTTTATGAGGAAATGTGTGTCCCCATAAACCACCACCAAGTCATAGTGGTTTCATAAACCATAAATGCACACATGTGTGTGTGTGTGTGTGTGTGTGTGTGTGTGTGAATAAAACTGTATAGTCTCTAGAGTAAAAACTGTCTTCAGCTATTCTTATCTGTCCTGTGTAGTTTTTGGGCATGAGATATGTAAAGTGTTGTATTTTTAAAAAATAATTTATTTGTCAAGATTGTATAATAAAAGCAGTAAGTAATGGTTAAGTACCTAGTAGTTACTGATTCGTTCCTCAGTAGGTACTTGGGATGTGGCATTACTTTACTTTAGGGTACACATAAGCGGTAAGTAATGGTTAAGTACCTAGTAGTTACTGATTCGTTCCTCAGTAGGTACTTGGAATGTGGCATTACTTTACTTTAGGGTACACATAAGCACTAAGTAATGGTTAAGTACCTAGTAGTTTCTGATTAGTTCCCCAGTAGGTAACTGGGAGGAGGAATTACTTTACTTTAGGGTACACATAAGCAGTAAGTAATGGTTAAGTACCTAGTAGTTACTGAATAGTTCCCCAGTAGGTAACTGGGAAGAGGCATTACTTTACTTTAGGGTACACATAAGCAGTAAGTAATGGTTAAGTACCTAGTAGTTACTGAATAGTTCCCCAGTAGGTAACTGGGAAGAGGCATTACTTTACTTTAGGGTACACATAAGCAGTAAGTAATGGTTAAGTACCTAGTAGTTACTGATTCGTTCCTCAGTAGGTTCTTGGGATGTGGCATTACTTTACTTTAGGGTACACATAAGCAGTAGGTAATGCTTAAGTACCTAGTAGTTACTGATTAGTTCCTCAGTAGGTAACTGGGAAGAGGCATTACTTTACTTTAGGGTACACATAAGCAGTAAGTAATGGTTAAGTACCTAGTAGTTACTGATTCGTTCCTCAGTAGGTTCTTGGGATGTGGCATTACTTTACTTTAGGGTACACATAAGCAGTAGGTAATGCTTAAGTACCTAGTAGTTACTGATTAGTTCCCCAGTAGGTAACTGGGAAGAGGCATTACTTTACTTTAGGGTACACATAAGCAGTAGGTAATGGTTAAGTACTTAGTAGTTACTGATTAGTTCCCCAGTAGGTAACTGGGAAGAGGCATTACTTTACTTTAGGGTACACATAAGCAGTAAGTAATGGTTAAGTACCTAGTAGTTACTGATTTGTTCCTCAGTAGGTAACTGGGAAGAGGCATTACTTTACTTTAGGGTACACATAAGCAGTAGGTAATGCTTAAGTACCTAGTAGTTACTGATTCGTTCCTCAGTAGGTTCTTGGGATGTGGCATTACTTTACTTTAGGGTACACATAAGCAGTAGGTAATGCTTAAGTACCTAGTAGTTACTGATTAGTTCCCCAGTAGGTAACTGGGAAGAGGCATTACTTTACTTTAGGGTACACATAAGCAGTAGGTAATGCTTAAGTACCTAGTAGTTACTGATTAGTTCCCCAGTAGGTAACTGGGAAGAGGCATTACTTTACTTTAGGGTACACATAAGCAGTAGGTAATGGTTAAGTACTTAGTAGTTACTGATTAGTTCCCCAGTAGGTAACTGGGAAGAGGCATTACTTTACTTTAGGGTACACATAAGTAGTAGGTAATGGTTAAGTACCTAGTAGGTACTGATTAGTTCCTCAGGTACTTGGAAGGAGACTTCACTTTCCATCATCTCTGGACACGGACGGATGCCGACGAGGGACGATGAAGTGGCAGACAAGTGAAATCAAGATGATACAGGGATGTTAAATCACTGATGTTGCAAATTATCTGCATTCTTCATGAAGTTTACAAAACAGCGTCTACAAGGACTACATTAATCTGGGATTCATTCCTTATTGCTTTCATAAATAACTATCCATTAGTCCCTGAATAAGACTGATGAGTGTTTTTACCAGTAACTACTGGTTAACTACCCATTAGTCCCTGAATAAGACTGATGAGCGTTTTCACCAGTAACTACTGGTTAACTACCCATTAGTCCCTGAATAAGACTGATGAGCGGTTTTACCAGTAACTACTGATTAACTACCCATTAGTCCCTGCTTCATTACTCATTACCCCCTAAGTCGTTCCCTAGTAACGAAGCACAAAAAAATAATGAGAGTTTGTAGCAGTAACTACTGGTTAACTACCTATTAGTCCCTGCTTCATTACGCATTAACCCCTACGTAGTTCCCTAGTAACTAAGCACTATTTTGCGTACCTTATTGTAAAGTGTTACCAATGAACTTCAAACATCAAAAAATATATAATTTATTAACTGTTTGTTAAAGACTATTCAGTGTTGGTGAGAAAACTGAGCTCATGATCAGAATCAGTACTGGGTTTGGAGCCAAATTTATGGACAATGATTTTATCTATGCAAGTTCGAGGACACTTAATCAAAGGTAGAATGATACATGTGGGTGTGGTTTCCTGTATATAATAAATAAATATATGTATAAATTCTCCTTCGTGATTAACACAGTCATTCTGAATAATAACAAACACATTCCAAGTTGAAATTAAAATCTCAAGAGTTAAAGTAGCTCTACGGGGTATTTCTTTTATCTGATGGCACCATCTAGTGGCTGACAAGCGTATCACAACAAGAATCGGTCGATTCGTTTTTTTAAGATGGCGACAGCACCGTCTTTCTTGAAAAATAATTAATAGATATACACAGTAGAAATGGAAATTTGTTTGAAAATGTTATTGTCTGTCACATTATGGATTACTTCACAAATAAAACACAAATGTACGAAAGAGAAAATACTACAAAATGCATTTGCATCTGAAAAAATATATATTATTAAAAAAATACAACTAAAAATGTTCAACAACAAATATAGTAAACATAATCATGTCTTGTTTTCCAATCTCAGATATGTAACATTTAGTTTTTATTCATTACATGTTTCTTGGAGTTCTTCTCTGGCTGAAATAAAATGATGAAACACTTTGGAGCAAATATACACAGAATCAGTCCAAAACTGGAGGCCAGAATAGCAAATATCTCCACAGCTACAGTAAATTTTCCAGGAGAGCTGACATATGCTGGGATGAAGGTGAGCCACACTGCACAGAATATCAGCATGCTGAAGGTTATCAGCTTGGCTTCATTAAAATTATCAGGTAGTTTCCGAGCTAGAACAGCTAACACAAAGCAGAAAACAGCCAGCAGGCCAATGTACCCGAGCACAGCCCAGAACCCAACAGCAGAACCTAATGCACATTCCAGGATGATCTTCTCCTTGTATGTGCTCAGATTTTTCATTGGGAATGGAGGGCTGACTAACAACCACACAGTACATATTAAAACCTGTATGAAAGTAAAGAGCACTACAGTCATTCTTTGTTGTGGAGGCCCAAACCATTTCATGACATTACTACCTGGAAGTGTAGCTTTAAAGGCCATTAAAACCACTACAGTTTTCCCAAGAACACAGGAGATACAGAGAACAAAGGTGATCCCAAACGCTGTGTGTCGCAGCATGCAGGACCAATCAGAGGGAGCTCCGATGAAAGTTAATGAACATAAGAAACACAGAGTCAGAGAGAAGAGCAGCAGGAAGCTCAGCTCAGAGTTGTTGGCTCTGACAATTGGAGTTGTTCTGTGATGAAAGAAAATAGCTGCTGTTATGATGGCCAGACAGGCCCCACTAACAGAGAATGCAGCCAGGATGATTGCCAGGACTTCATCATAGGAAAGAAACTCCACAGGTTTGGGGAAACAAGCGTCTCTTTGTGCGTTAGGCCAGAATTCACTGAAACATCGGCAGCAATCAGGAGAATCTAAAAGAAAAATCAATTAGTACTGCACTATTTAATAATTTTGGGAAAAATGACTTTTGACTTTACCTGTTGTGTTGCTAATCTCTCCTTCAGGACATGGTATACAATCATAGCAGCAGATGGGTTTTCCTTTCTGCAACACTTTCCGAGTTCCTGGAGGACAACTCTCAGAGCACACTGATACTGGGACCTGTAACATCAATAAAAATGAAATAACATTTTAAACCTTTTTACAACTGGCTTCCTTGTCTATTGACCACATTCACTTTATTTTACTGTTTCAGTGATTTTAAATGGTTTTCATTTGCTGTAATTTAATAAACATTTACACGTCTAAACATCATCCTTCTGCTTCTTACTTGTGTGCCACCATCCATCCAGGTTATGTTCCTGTTGATATGAAACTCCTGTCCTTTAGGCAGTGATGCATCATAGTACCCTACTGTTACCAGCTCAATAACTCCACTCTCACTCTTCTGCCAGTTGACCAGCTCATAAAAGGCAACAGGATCCCCGTTAGCATCAAATGATACAGGATAACTGTTACGGGAAAAGTTGACTTTTTTCAGTTTAGATAACATCTATAACAAAAGGAAAATGCAGAAAGAACACTAATTTTCTGAGGAAAATATTTTAAAATAATCTTTTTTCAGACTGACCAGTCCTGACTCCATTCTGATGTTCTTGTCACACTGAATGGTTAAATTAGTTTCCCGACACACTGCACTGTGAATAGCATGAGCTATTGCATAAACAGCCTTGTACACCATGTTAGTGATTCTTAACTGAGATGTATCAGTGTACGGGCTTTTCAGTGTTTTTATGTCTTCAGTTCTATCACACAATTTTATGGCTGGATCAGCAGCTAAAAAAGAAGAAATAGGTTTTACTCATCAAATTTAAAGGAACTGAAATTGCTACATCACAAGAGTCCACACCTAAGAACATAAGAAATGGAGCAAATTTTCAGGTAGGAAAAAATATCAGGACAAAACAGCAATCAGTGTATTTATTTATAAATATTTGATGCATGCACAATCTGTCAAATGACTCATGGGGACATGCAAATGAAGAAAAATAAGGTAAACTCTTCTTACTTTTTTTCACCATGCAGTTAAATGCATCCTCCCAAAATTCAGTCAGCACAGAGGAGGCAGCTACTTCAGTGGGAGAAAGATCCAGTAAGAAATTTCTCAGGCCTGGGATGACAGATTGTTGAATAGCAACTCCGATGGCTCCTGCACAGAAACTGTACCTAATCAAGTAAGGGTCAGTTATCCAGCCCTCACTGCCTATCCACTGTCGGGGTGGTGGAGGTTCCAGAGCCAGCTCCTCCAACAGGACCCTAATATCTGCAGAGTCGACAAATGCCACAACCACCACCGCTGTTGACCTGAAGAGACATTGACAGTGTTTTTTTTAAGCATTACTAAATTATTGTTTTTTTTTGTCCAAAACTAATATAAAACCAGAGTTACAAATGATTTTAAATCCCATTTTAAAGCTGAAGTAAACTTAACAAAATATAATATTTTAGAAACCTGCGAATAACATCAGCTACTCGCTTGATCTTGTTAGTCGGGTCGGTTCGTAGGAAAGATTCAGAATATTCCACACAGATTCCCTCTCTCTGTGCTGCAGCAAGAAATGATGCCATCCCATAATGTCCATAATCTGAGTCTGAGCGGACAGCACCTATCCAAGTCCAGCCAAAGTGTTTCACCAGCTTGGCCAGTACACCAGCTTGGAACTGGTCACTGGGAATTGTTCTAAAGAAAGTAGGATACTGCTGCTTGTCTGACAGACAGGCACATGTTGCAAAATGACTCACCTGCAGCCACAAACAAAAAACCCAGATAGCAAGCTTACATTGAAACAATGTAGAATCCACATTGCATTGTCGATGTTAAATCATTGAATCAATATCATTTTGCACCCAAATTTAATATTGAAACAATGTTGATTTATTAACTATAGACCAATGTAATTACAATTGTATTTCAATTAACCTGAATATTGAAACAACATTGAAATTTCAACACAACTACAGATCAATGCATTTTCACTCATTTTTCAATTGAGAAAAATAATCACAGTATTCCTGCTGTCTCTGTCAGAATTAATCAGTTTTGCAACATTGATTCAACATCTAGTTTGCATCAAGATTTCAATGTCAACCATTTTGATGATTCAGATGAAAAATCAATATTGTTTCAAAGTAAGCTTGCTATCTTCCAAACTGTGAATTCAAATGGCATATCTTAGATTTTTAGTTTACAGTAAAGTCTGACTACTTACCAGAGGGATGTTGAAAGACCTGAAAATACGTGACATGCTAATTGACGGTGTGGATGCAGAATCTCCAACAACAGCCATCACAACAGCAGACTGGGAACAATTGCTGCCTTTGTAAAACACAGAATCATGACCATTTGCAAGCTGAAATGCCACTTGCACGGCCACTGGTACTGCGTTGCATGAGTCATAGATCTGATATCCCAGTTTGATGTCTGGCAGCAGCTCTGTGCTGTTGTTTATCTCCTCAATAGCAAAGATCATTGCACGAGAAAAACGCAGTTCCCGGGCAATAGGGCTGCATAAAAATAATCAGGTAAGTGCTCATGTTTACTTAGAATATGAAAATTGTAAAAAACTTTAAAAAAAACTATAAAGGAATAAAAAAGAAAAAAAGAAAGTATGCAATTTAGAAATGAAATAAACACGTAAAAAAACGACTTAAACTGAATAATAACTGATGCATACTGAATTTAAAATAGATTCATGCTCTTTATGGTATTAATAAATCTGAACCTACATCAAACAACAATAAACACATCATAGGCATCCTAACTAAATAGACAAAAGTAAGCCTTTTCATTTACAATTTTAACCATCACACCCATTATTTCTCCTTCTAACTAACCTCCCTGTGCATCTAGAAGGCTCAGGTTTGGTGGTGTAGTTATGAATCACTGAGTACAATTTGTAATGTAAGGAGAAAACACCTCCAATAATAAAGTCCCCTTCCATGGAGAAAACAGGTAAACGAGGGGCACTCTGTAGGTTACATTTCACCGATGAAGAGTTAGTACCAACACCAGCACCAATCAAATCCTCTATTAGTTCAACTCTTTGTTCAAGACCTTCCAAAGTGCTACCAATAGCATTAACTGATGTCAGCTGCATCAAACTCACTAAGGTCAGACTAATAAAAATAGATCTGGCTTCCATTCTGCAATTTTCTGTCTTTGGCTTTAAGCCATTTTTACTGGTTTATGTACCTCCTGTTATACGTCAGGTGATCTTTCATCACAAATAAGACGCCATCACTAAGTCATTTGTGATTGGTTAATTTCATTACTTCACATTCACATCAATGGTATTGCAATTTATCCTTTTGACTTGTTTTCTTAGAAATGAACTTCGAACATCAAAAAATGTATAATTTATTAACTGTTAAAAAGACCTTTCAGTGTTGGTGAGAAAACGAGGTTCTATGAATTCCGGATGACCGCCAGAGGGCGTTGTACAGCACCTGGATATCTATGTGTGCACACAGCACAGAGGTCAAGAAAATATACCAACAAAGTCACGCCACTGGACGTGACCTGGGGGACGTAGTGGTAGCCTATAAAAGCCCTACGTACCCAGCGCTTGTTTCTTTTCGGATTGCTCGGAAGGACAGAGTGACGAACAACTCTGGCGGTCATTCGGAATTCATAGAACCTTAGTTACATACGTAACTCTCATTCTATTTCATTTCTCCTGACTGCCAGAGGGCGGTGCAGAGCACCTGGATGACTTAATACCAACAGGGTCACGAAGAGTCCACACTCACCAAACATCAGTCACACTGATGTACCGCTTCAGCATTCGAACAGGACACAAGGGACTTGAGACAGACACATCTGACCCAGATTGCAGGGCAAACACAGCCAAGGACACAGACTGGTTAATATGAAAAGCTGACAGTCTTATAGGCAAAAAGGATGAATTGTGCCACAAGGTAACCCCGGAACCATCCGAGTTCCAACGCAAACAGTACTCAGCAACTGACAGGGTGTGGAGTTCACCTACTCGCTTTGCAGAAGAAAGCGCAAGGAGAAAAGCAGTCTTGACTGACACCCACCAAAGATCAGCACTTTTAGCAGGCTCAAAGGGTGGAGAACGTAAGCCTCCCAGAACCAGAGGAAGGTCCCAAGAAGGCACTCGTGCAAGCCTCGGAGGATGCAGGTGCAAAGCTCCTTTCAAAAAACGACACACTAAGGAATGTAACCCCACAGCACTATCCACAAAGACATGTCGGGCAGAAATTGCAGCGACATATACTTTAATAGTGGAGACAGAAAGACCTCTCAACAGTAGCTCCTGCAAGTAGTTGAGCAAAATCGGTACCGGGCAGCGTTCTGGATCAACTTCTTTACTCTCACATCAACTGACAAACAGTTTCTACCTGTTGTCATATAACATTCTGGTAGAAAAAGCACGAGCATTAAGGACAGTCCGAACAACGGCCTGGTCACAAAAATTCAACAAGGCATCCGGCCCTTCAACGGCCCCAGGTGAAGACGAAGGCGTTCTGGATGAGGGTGCCAACTCCCTTGTGAGTATTTGGCCCTGTGAAGCATCAACATCAGCAGTGGAAGAGGAGGGAAGGCATACAGGAGGCTGTTCAGCCATGGATGCGCCAGAGCATCCTGCCCCAATGGACTGTCTGGTTCCGACAGAGAGAACCACTGTAGGCACTGCGTCGTCGTGCTCAAGGCGAAGAGGTCCACTTTGGCTGCACCATATCTCTGCCCTATCATTTCGACAACGACCTGGTTCAGTTTTCTCTCTCCCGGTGGAGGTTTCTGTTTGGAGAGTAAATTCGCAGCACAGTTCTGCACGCCAGGCAGATGGGCTGCCCTGACACTCCGAAGGCATGGCAAAGCCCACAAGAGGAGCTTCCGAGCTTCCATCAGTGAGTCAGTGGACCTGGTACCCCCCTGATGATTTATGTGGAAGACTGCAAATGTGTTGTCCGACCGGACAAGGACATGTTTACCTACTAGAGCAGGCGGAAAATGCTCGAGAGCTAGCTGAGCAGCCCACAGCTCCAGCACATTTATGTGCTGAAGTCTCTCCTGGGGGTCCGAGACACCGCTGATCATTCTGTGATTCCACACAGCCCCCCAGCCTGAAAGAGACGTGTCTGTAACAACCGCTTCTCAACAAGAAGGAAGGGAGCCTAAAGGGATCCCCCTGCAGATGAGGTCCATGTCCCCCCCAGGGCCTGAGGTGACCCAGGCAACCGTCGGAGAGTTGGACGTGCCTGTGCTGTTGTCGCTTGGGGTGGAGGCCCAGGCCGTTGACCCAAATCTGTAGGGGGCGCAAGAACAAAAGCCCCAAAGGCACCACATGGCCGTCAGTTTGCCCATCAACTGGACAAGGAGACCGTAGGACAGTACCATATGCCACAGAACACGTGAGACGAGACAAACCACATCCGCCACCCTCTGTGGGGATGGGGAGGCTGTCATGGCGAGAGTCAAAGGCAACGCCAACGAAGATCACTCGTTGACTCGGTATCAAAGAACTCTTCAAAAAATTCCCCGTGAGACCCAACCGAGACATATGGTACCAATAGGATGGATGTGTGGTTGCGCGCCTGCTACTGAGTCGGAGCGCACACAAGCCAGTCATCCAGGTAGGGAAGGATTCGCATTCCACGGGCCTGCAGCAGAGCAAGTGCTGCGGCCACACACCTGGTGAACGTACGGGGGGCAATAGAGAGGCAGAAAGAGAGGACTCTGAATTGGTACGCCTGACCTTCGAAGGCAAAGCAAAGGAACTGCCTGTGGCGAGGCATTACTGGCATGATGGGTGTGCTGACTCCAAAGGAGTTGAGTTTCCTGAGGAGGTATAGCCGTTGGTGGCACTTCCTAAGAATCTGCTCTGTGTTGGCAGAGAACTTCAGGAGGTTGTCAAAGATGCTTCCCAGGTATTTTTACTCCTCAACTACCTCCACTGGCTCACCGTGAATGGTGGTGGTAACTGAAGCAGCCAGATCCCTCTGCCTGCTGGAGAAAGTCACCACCATCTCTTTGGTTTTGCTCGCGTTCAGTTCAAGTTTGGAGCTGTCATACCACTCTACGAACTCCTGAAGAGCGGGCCCGTGGTGTTGTGAAGGGCCTCACAGCAGTAACAGGAGAACTGTGTCATCAGCATATTTCACCAGGTGACAGTTGGGCTGTGTGGATCTGCAGTCATCAGTGTAGAGGATGAAGAGCAGGGGGGAGAGCACACAGCCCTGTGGGGAGCCGGTGGAGGTGGAACGGAGCCCGGAAAAAGAGTTATTGACCATGACTGAAACAAGTTATAGAGTTGTTAAAACAAATTAATTTCAGCACCGTAGGGCTGAGTTTTTAAAGGGAACACAAACGGTTAACTTTCACAATAAGAATCTCCTTGTCCAAAAGCGAAGGGGACAAAGCTACCAATTATCACTAGTCCCCAGCCAAAATAATGTCTTTGCTTACTTCCCTCAGACAAAAATTAGTGGTGAAAGTTAACAGATCCTAACAAACAGTTACTGGAATGCCCTTTCAAAATAAGACAGTTCCTGGATCTTGTTCTAGCAAGATTCGGCTCAAATTAAAGCAGCTATCCGGAGTATTTCTTTTATCTGATGGCACCATCTTGTGCCTGACAAGCATATCACACCAAGAGTCGGTCGATTCGGTTTTTTAAGATGGCGACTGCACGTTTCTTGTTTCTGAAAGTGCTTCTGTAGCCGACAAACAGAGCTAAAACACTTTGTTTTACAATCATTATTCTCATGTCATGTTGTGTTTTCATGTATTTATATTTTAAAGACTTACTTGTCCGTGAAAAGTTCATCTACTCTGCATCAGCCGAGGTACTTCCTTAACTCTGAAGCGCGTAAGCGGTAGTCAAACACTATTGGTTAGTTCTGACTGACGCTCAGGTTTCTATTGCACTGAGCTCTACGGGGGCAGGGGGCAGGCTAGGCAAAAAAAAAAAGACATATTGATTACATTATATAACAGTACGTGATAAGACAATCACTTTTACAGATTTCTGAAACATCATACATAATTCCTGAAAGGAGAAAACTTCAGATCGCTGCTTTAAACCCTGTCCATTACCATCTACAAGGGACAAAAATATTCTTTCCCAGATTATATGATAAAATGAACAAAGTAAAAGTTTAATCAGCAGACAGGATGCCTCAAATATGAGTCTAGTGAAGTAAGTGAAAAGCACCAATAAGCTTTTGGTAACAGTGGACTGTTGAAAACTGAACCAGTGAAAATGGTGCTCAAGCAGGAGGACCTGCTACTTTAAAGTACCATCTTTCTTGAAAAAATAACTAATAGATATACACAGTAGAAATGGAAAATTGAAGATTTTATTGTCTGTCACATTATGGATGACTTCACAAAATAAAACACAAATGTGCAAAAGAGAAAATACTACATAATGAATTTGCGTCTGAAAAATTCTTGTCTGTTAAAAAATACAACTAAAAAACATTCAACAACACATATAGTAAACATAATCATGTCTTGTTTTAAAATATCAGATATGTAACATTTAGTTTTTATTCATTACATATTTCTTAGAGTTTTTTTCTGGCTGGAGTAATATGATGAAACACTTTGGAGCAAATATACACAGAATCAGTCCAAAACTGGAGGCCAGAATAGCAAATATCTCCACAGCTACAGTAAATTTTCCAGGAGAGCTGACATATGCTGGGATGAAGGTGAGCCACACTGCACAGAATATCAGCATGCTGAAGGTTATCAGCTTGGCTTCATTAAAATTATCAGGTAGTTTCCGAGCTAGAACAGCTAACACAAAGCAGAAAACAGCCAGCAGGCCAATGTACCCGAGCACAGCCCAGAACCCAACAGCAGAACCTAATGCACATTCCAGGATGATCTTCTCCTTGTATGTGCTCAGATTTTCCATTGGGAATGGAGGGTTCAATAACAGCCAAATAGTGCATATTATAACTTGAATAAATGTGAAAAACACAACGGTCATTCTTTGTTGTGCAGGCCCAAACCATTTCATGACATTACTACCTGGAAGTGTAGCTTTAAAGGCCATTAAAACCACTACAGTTTTCCCAAGAACACAGGAGATACAGAGAACAAAGGTGATCCCAAACGCTGTGTGTCGCAGCATGCAGGACCAATCAGAGGGAGCTCCGATGAAAGTTAATGAACATAAGAAACACAGAGTCAGAGAGAAGAGCAGCAGGAAGCTCAGCTCAGAGTTGTTGGCTCTGACAATTGGAGTTGTTCTGTGATGAAAGAAAATAGCTGCTGTTATGATGGCCAGACAGGCCCCACTAACAGAGAATGCAGCCAGGATGATTGCCAGGACTTCATCATAGGAAAGAAACTCCACAGGTTTGGAGAAACAAGCATCTCTTTGTGCGTTAGGCCAGAATTCACTGGGACATCGACAGCAATCAGGAGAGTCTAAAAGAAAAATTAGTTAGCACTGGAATATTTAATAATTATGGGAAAAGGGATGTTTGACTTTACCTGTTGTGTTGCTAATCTCTCCTTCAGGACATGGTATACAATCATAGCAGCAGACGGGTTTTCCTTTCTGCAACACTTTATGAGTTCCTGGAGGACAACTCTCAGAGCACACTGATACTGGGACCTTCAACATCAATAAAAATGAAATAATAATAATAATAATAATAATACATCTCAAAATGTTTTACAACTGTCTTCCTTGTTTATTGACCACATTCACTTTATTTTACTGTTTCATTGATATCAAATGGTTTTCATTTGCAGTAATTTAATAAACATTTACATGTCTGTCATCCTTCTGCAACTTACTTGTGTGCCACCATCCATCCAGGTTATGTTCCTGTTGATATGAAACTCCTGGCCTTTAGGCAGTGATGCATCATAGTACCCTACTGTTACCAGCTCAATAACTCCACTCTCACTCTTCTGCCAGTTGACCAGCTCATAAAAAGCTACAGGATCCCCGTTAGCATCAAATGATACAGGATAACCATTACGGGAAAAGTTGACTTTTTTCAGTTTAGATAAAACCTAAAACAAAAATAATCAAATAAACAAAGGACAATCATGCCACTAACATTTTCTTTTTGTCTTAAGGGTCGTGTCTAAAATACTTTTCTAATCTTTGCTCTTTTTTCTTATTGACCTGATTTGTCTCCAGGTTGTGGTGTTTATCACACTGAATGATGACATTAGTTTCCTGACATACTGCACTGTGAATAGCATGAGCTATTGCATAAACAGCCTTGTACACCATGTTAGTGATTCTTAACTGAGATGTATCAGTGTACGGGCTCTTCAGTGTTTTTATGTCTTCAGTTCCATCACACAATTTTATGGCTGGATCAGCAGCTAAAAAAGATGAAACAGGTTTTACTCATCAAGTATATGAACTGATAATGCTACATCACAAGAGTCCACACATAAGAATATAAGAAATGCAGCAAATGTTGTTTATTTATTTTAAGTTAGGAAGAAATATCAGGAAAAAAACAGCAATCAGTGTATTTATTTATAATTATTTTCTGCATGCTTCATAGCACGGAATGTCAAGTGGGGACATGCAACTTTAGTAAAATAAGGTAAAATCTTACTTTTTTTCACACTGCAATTAAATGCATCCTCCCAAAATTCAGTAAGCACAGAGGAGGCAGCTACTTCAGTGGGAGAAAGATCCAGTAAGAAATTTCTCAGGCCTGGGATGACAGATTTCTGAATGGCAACTCCGATGGCTCCTGCACAGAAACTGTACCTAATTAAGTAAGGGTCAGTAATCCAGCCCTCACTGCCTATCCACTGTCGAGGTGGTGGAGGTTCCAGAGCCAGCTCCTCTAACAGGACCCTAAAATCTGCAGCGTCGACAAATGCCACAACCACCACCGCTGTTGACCTGAAGAGACATTGACAGTGTTTTTTTTAAGCATTACTAAATTTTTGTTGTTGTCCAAAACTAATTCAAATCTAGAGTTTGAAATGATTTCAATCACATTTTAAAGCTGAAGTAAACTTCACATTTTCACAAAAAAAAAAGCAAAATATAAAATTTTAGAAACCTGCGAATAACATCAGCTACTCGCTTGATCTTGCTAGTCGGGTCATTCCGATAGAAGGATTCAGAATATTCCACACAGATTCCCTCTCTCTGTGCTGCAGCAAGAAAAGACGCCATCCCATTATTTCCATAATCTGAGTCAGAGCGGACAGCACCTATCCAAGTCCAGCCAAAGTGTTTCACCAGCTTGGCCAGTGCATCAGCCTGGAACTGGTCACTGGGAATTGTTCTGAAGAAAGTAGGATACTGCTGCTTGTCTGACAGACAGGCACACGTTGCAAAATGACTCACCTGCAGCCACAAATATACATAAAACTAAAGATTAAATTTCCAAACTGTGAAATCAAATGGCATATTTTAGAATTTTAGTTTACAGTAAAGTCTGACTACTTACCAGAGGGATGTTGAAAGATCCGAAAATACGTGACATGCTAATTGACGGTGTGGATGCAGAATCTCCAACAACAGCCATCACAACAGCAGACTGGGAACAATTGTTGCCTTTGTAAAACACAGAATCCTGACCATTTGCAAGCTGAAACGCCACTTGCACGGCCACTGGTACTGCGTTGCATGAGTCATAGATCTGATATCCCAGTTTGATGCCTGGCAGTAGCTCTGTGCTGTTGTTTATCTCCTCAATAGCAAAGATCATTGCACGAGAAAAACGCAGTTCCCGGGCAATAGGGCTGCAAAAAATAATCAGGTAAGTGTTCATGTTAACGTTGTAAAACACTTTAAAAAGCTATAAATAGAAAATTAAAGAATGCAATTGAGAAAGGAAATAAAAAAATATAAAGATAAAGACAATAACTGAATAATAACTGATGCATACTGAATTTAAAATGGATTCATACTCTTTATGGTATCATATCCTAACTAAATAGACAAAAGTAAGCCTTTTCATTTACAATTTTAACCATCACACCCATTATTTCTCCTTCTAACTAACCTCCCTGTGCATCTAGAAGGCTCAGGTTTGGTGGTGTAGTTATGAATCACTGAGTACAATTTGGAATGAAAGGAGAGAACACCTCCAATAATAAAGTCGCCTTCCATGGAGAAAACAGGTAAACGAGGGGCACTCTGTAGGTTACATTTCACCAATGAAGCATTAATACCAACACCAGCACCAATCAAATCCTCTATTAGCTCAACTCTTTGTTCAAGACCCTCCAAAGTGCTGCCCATAGCATTAACTGATGTCAGCTGCATCAAACTCACTAAGGTCAGACTAATAAAAATAGATCTGGCTTCCATTCTGCAATTTTCTGTATTTGGCTTTAAGTCATTTTTACTGGTTTATGTACCTCCTGTTATACATCAGGTGATTTTTCATCACAAATAAGACGCCATCACTAAGTCATTTGTGATTGGTTAATTTCATTACTTCAAATTCACATCAATCGTATTGCAATTTATCCATTGTAAACATGTTTTGATGAACTTTGAACATAAAAAAAAATACAATTAACTGATAAAAAGACCATTCAGTGTTGGTGAGAAAACTGAACTCATGATCAGTATCAGGTTGTAGCCAAGTTTATACAATGATTTTATCTATGCAAGTTGGAGGATGAACACAACTTCATAGGGAAACGGTACTGATGGTCAGATTTTTTGAGCCGATTTTCCCCTCGTGCGAGAATCTTTGAGATTGGCATGAGTTTTGTATCGTGTAGTATACAGGGGGTTGCAAGAGGCGATTAACACCTCACCACCAGCTCCTGATCAGCAATCGTGCGCTCGCACGAATTTCAGGCGTGTTTGATATTTTGCTCGTCCCTTGTGATGTTATTTACTGTTGAAGCAGTGCTCTTAACCAAAAGTACCAGAATCGCCCACACAGCGCATGCATCAACACGTCTCGCCAGCTATTTTCACATCAACACACGTTTCTTTTGATTTTTACACTTTTCTCTACATATGATGACAAGGACTGTCAAGAAAAAGTGTTTGCCATGTTTATGTCAAATTAAACTTATCCCAAAACATTGTTGTTTTATTTTCTTTCTTTCATCTTTCTCCTCCAATTCTCATAAACCCCTGCATGTCCTCCTACGGTACGCCTGAAGGACAACAGACATCATTCATCATCATCATCTTTATTTATAAAAGCACCTTACAGACATATCATGCCACCAAGGTGCTGAACAAAACTAAAATAAGAAAACAGATAAAAACAAGTACATATAAAACCAAAAAGTCATAAAATACAAGAAAATTAAACTAACAACACCAACACCCAGAATTAAAAGCCAGGTTATAAAAATGGGTCTTCAACGTCTTTTTAAAAACCTCTACTGACGTGGAGAGCTGCACTGATAATGGAAGATCATTCCATAATTTCGGGCCTGCTACTGAAAAGGCCCTGTCTCCTCTAGTTTTAAGTCGAGTGTCAGGGACCAAGAGCATCTGATGATTCTCAGAGCGGAGCGAGCGAGTAGGTACATATAGTTGTCAATAACAACACAATAGTCTCCAGGTCTTCTGGGTTTTCTGACCTGAAGGTCCGACGTGTTGCTACCAGACTTACAGTTTGAGCAGTCAGGTCCCATTCGAGAATTGGGTCATACAGTGTGATAACAATGACTCGTGAGCTTTGCGAGGACGTCATACAGTTTGAGATGGAGCTGAATGCTACAAGTGAAAACGTCGCACAGTGTCTGCCCGGCATTACAGTTCTGATCGGCTGCTCACAGCAGAGTGGAGAATTACAGCTCAACCCCCGTCTTTTGTCTTTTCCCTACTCCCCTTGTCTTCCTCAGGGCCATCTTCTCCTCTGCAGGGGGTTGTGGAGTGGAACTGTAAATCAATACTCTTGCTTCATTTTGGCTCCAACCTCTCAGTCAATATTCTCACAACTAAATGCAGTCAAACGTATACGTGAAAGGTTCTAAATTAATATATCATGAATTATTAAACATTAAACATACTTTTTTTTCTAACACTCCACCCTTTTTAATTGTTTACCACATTGTGTAGTCAATCATTCATGTCACATATATCTTTTCTTAGATTTGCTATATAAAGCATCATTAGCAGTGTGAGGCTTAAGCGTATTCATCATTAATCTGAGTTAATGAGTTGTTAATAAAGTTTAGCTCACCGATGAGAGCTAAGTAAAGGAACAAATTGTGTTCCAGATAAAAATTCATACTAAATGTGATCATAAACATGCTATTTATGTAACTGTAACATGTACAAACGAGCCATAGTTTATAATAAATATCTGTATTTTCACCAGGGAACACTTTTATAACTTCAGTTCCACACAAAAACTGAAGATAGATCAAATCAGCCTAGTTGTTGGGATGCAAGAAGTACAACCGACTTTCCCTAGCCATCCGGGAATATCTTTTTAAACCATTCACCCTGGTTTTGGCCGGTTTAGAACAAATATATTAATACTCACAGAGTTTTGATGCAGATAGTGAAAGAAGAGGGTATCCGTCACTAAGTCTCTTTGGAGGAAAACCAAGGCGTCTGCTGGCATCCTTTTTAACATAATCCCAGGCAGAGGTCTTTTCTTTTTGTGCCATTGACCCAGCAGCTGTGCACGGACTTTAGCGCTGCCTCTGGCACCCCCCAAAAAAATGTTCAGATGTCACATCTGGCTCGAAGGACCAAAATGTCAGGAAAATTCTTCCTACAGCATAACTAACAAAGTTTCACCAAATGACACTCAAAAACATGGTTGTTTAGATTTAAACCATTTTCTCTGATGTAAACATTAAAAATATTTAGAATAATTAAATTTTCTGTTAAAGTTTTTACTGATTCGAGGCTTTGGAAAATGTGTGCACCATCTGAACACATTTTACTGGTGCACAATGTGGTAACATAGATGCTGTGGAGGAAAATATATAAACCAGCAAAGACACAAACTATTGTAAAAGGCAGAAACGGTCCAAAGTTTGGGATCAAGAATAAAACTATGAGCAGATTGGCTATTGCTAATGCTAGCAGTTAGAACTCTCACAATCAAGTGGGGTTCCGAAAAAACTAAAGAATGACTAAACTCTATAAGCGGAAGAAAAATCCCCACCATCCCGTTTATTTGTAGTTGTCTGGAGCCTGCAGCGATATGGAGCAGAACCATTTCTGCAGCCTGACAGCCAAAACTGAGAGACTCAGAAGGAGCTTTGACCCACAGAGTATAAGGCTCCACCACCATAACTAATACTAGCACCACTTCACTTTGTACCCTGCATTACTGCATTGTGAATGAACATATGCCCATCACTTTGTCAACTCCCATAGCCTACCCTTCATTCCACATGCTGATATCATGTTATATCCCTTTGCACATACATCTAAACATTTACATGTATATTCCTGACTCAAGAGTATTGTTAAATTTTATTTTTCACCTACACACTTAGTCTTGCACCTCAATCACTGCTTGTAAATATATTGTTTGTTTGTTTGTATATAGAATGTTACTAGTGTGTTGATTGTAACAGTCTATGGAGCCACTCAGGGTTACATTTCACTGCAAGTTGTACTTGTATGATAGAGCATGTGATAAATAAAACTTGTAAATCCTTAGAATCCAGATACCTGGAGTCTGATTGCTGCTGCAAGTCTGCTGCTCCATACCGCTGCAGGGCTATGGCAAGCTGTTGTAGTATGTAATTCATAAACGCTTCTATCTTTGAATATAATTTTAGATTGGATTATTGCCATCCGTACTAAAATAGATATGCCACCATTACATTTTTTACCAATAGAAATGAAATGTTATTAGCATTTCTATTACTACTGAACATGTTAATGAAATTCATTAAAATCTACTGATCGTAGTTGAATTGTGGATATATTTAGATATGTTATTTTGACTAGAATGAGTGATATTTAAACAAACCTAAAATGTTACTGAAATGAAGGTCATTTTTTGTAACAGTGGACTGTTGAAAACTGAACCAGTGAAAATAGTCCTCAAGCAGGAGGCCCTGCTGTTTTAAAATCCCATCTTTCTTGAAAAAATAACTAACACAGTAGAAATGGAAATACCTTAGAAGACTTTATTGTCTGTCACATTATGGATGACTTCACAAATAAGACACAAATGTGCAAAAGAGAAAATTACACAAGAAGAAAATACTAAATAATGTATTTGCATCTGAGAAATTCTATTCTGTTTAAAAACTACAACTACATAGCTGTCAACAACAAATATAGTAAACAAAATCATAACGTCTTGTTTTCCAATCTCGTATGTAACATTTAGTTTTTGTTCATTACATACTTCTTGGAGTTCTTCTCTGGCTGGAGTAATATGATGAAACACTTTGGAGCAAATATACACAGAATCAGTCCAAAACTGGAGGCCAGAATAGCAAATATCTCCACAGCTACAGTAAATTTTCCAGGAGAGCTGACGTATGCTGGGATGAAGGTGAGCCACACTGCACAGAATATCAGCATGCTGAAGGTTATCAGCTTGGCTTCATTAAAATTATCAGGTAGTTTCCGAGCTAGAACAGCTAACACAAAGCAGAAAACAGCCAGCAGGCCAATGTACCCGAGCACAGCCCAGAACCCAACAGCAGAACCTAATGCACATTCCAGGATGATCTTCTCCTTGTATGTGCTCAGATTTTTCATTGGGAATGGAGGGTTCAATAACAGCCAAACTGTACAAATTATAACTTGAATAAATGTGAAAAACACAACAGTCATTCTTTGTTGTGCAGGCCCAAACCATTTCATGACATTGCTACCTGGAAGTGTAGCTTTAAAGGCCATTAAAACCACTACAGTTTTCCCAAGAACACAGGAGATACAGAGAACAAAGGTGATCCCAAACGCTGTGTGTCGCAGCATGCAGGACCAATCAGAGGGAGCTCCGATGAAAGTTAATGAACATAAGAAACACAGAGTCAGAGAGAAGAGCAGCAGGAAGCTCAGCTCAGAGTTGTTGGCTCTGACAATTGGAGTTGTTCTGTGATGAAAGAAAATAGCTGCTGTTATGATGGCCAGACAGGCCCCACTAACAGAGAATGCAGCCAGGATGATTGCCAGGACTTCATCATAGGAAAGAAACTCCACAGGTTTGGGGAAACAAGCGTCTCTTTGTGTGTTAGGCCAGAATTCACTGGGACAATGGAAGCAATCAGGAGAATCTTAAAAATAAACAACAATTGTTAAGTTGTCAGTTATTTAATAATGGGAAAATGCATGAAATGGGTGTGATTCTACCAGTGATGTTACTAATCTCTCCTTCAGGACATGGTATACAATCATAGCAGCAGATGGGTTTTCCTTTCTGCAACACTTTACGAGTTCCTGAGGGACAACTCTCAGTGCACACTGATACAGGCACCTACAGGGATACAAAGAAAAAAAAAGTCAATCTTATGCTCTTGTAATGCAAAGGTCTCTCAAATTTGCAAATGAGCCATATTTTAGACTCCTTACTTGTGTTTCACCGTCCACCCATGTTATGTTTTTGAATATGTGAAACTCCTGGCCTTTTGGAAGTGATGCATTGTAGTACCCTATTGTTACTGGCTCAATAACTCCACGCTCACTCTTCTGCCAGTTGACCAGCTCATAAAAAGCCACAGGATCACCGTTAGCATCAAACGACACAGGGTAACCATTTCTGGAAAACGTTACTTGCTTTAGCTGAGATATAACCTAAATGAAAAACAAATAGGTACATTTGACTATAATAACATTTGTATTAACAAATTTATTTAGTTCTCTTAAATTGAAGTTCTTGTTTGAAGTAACCTGTTTGGACTCCAATCTGATGTTTTTGTCACACCTAGTGGTAAAAATAGTTTCCTGACACACTGCATTGTGAATAGCATGAGCTATTGCATAAACAGCCTTGTACACCATGTTAGTAGCTCTAAGCTGTGATGTATCAGTGTACGGGTTTTTTAGATTTTTAATGTCTTCAGTTCCATTACACATTTTTATTTGTGGGCCAGCGCCTAAAAACAAAAAGAGAGAGGCAGAAAGTTTCATCCAACAAACTTAATATTTCTGAACTGACAATAAATAAATAAATATGAAATTATTGACACATTCTATGAGATGTAATTAAAATCATGAATACTTCAGGAAAAACTTCACATAGACGATCACTAATAAAGCAATAAGCCCTTACTTTTTTTTAGGCTACAATTGAAAGCATCCTCCCAGAACTCTGTAAGCACTGAGGAGGCAGCTACTTCAGTGGGAGAAAGATTCAGTAGGAACTCCCTCAGACCTGGGATAACAGATTTCTGAATGGCAATCCCGATGGCTCCTGCACAGAAACTGTAGCTCATTAAGTTCAGGTCAGTTATCCAGCCCTCACTTCCTATCCACTGACGAGGTGGTGGAGGGTTATGAGCCAGCTCCTCTAATAAAACACTCATATCTGCAGAGTCTATAAATGCCATGACAACAATTGCTGTTGACCTGGAAATACATTGATAGTTTGTTTGCTTCAACATCTACCAGAATTTCTGTCATATTTACTTTGTGTTATTAAAAAAATGCATCTATGGCTAATAATAGTTGTCAATCTGTAGTTTGGTCTAAATAACATCATCAATAAAAAGTAGATTAGTTAGAAAATACTTCAAGGAAACAATCAAAATCAATGATTTACACACCTGCTGATAGTGTCAGCTACTTTCTGGATCTTGTTACGTGAGTCAGTCCGATAGACAGATACAGAGTATTCCACACAGATTCCCTCTCTCTGTGCTGCAGCAAGAAAAGATGCCATCCCATAATTTCCATAATCTGAGTCTGAGCGGACAGCACCTATCCAAGTCCAGCCAAAGCGCTTCACCAGCTTGGCCAGTGCATCAGCCTGGAACTGGTCACTGGGAATAGTTCTGAAGAAAGTCGGATACTGCTGCTTATCTGACAGACAGGCACATGTAGCAAAGTGGCTGACCTAAACACACATACAGGCCCAAAAAACATCCAGCTTTTGAAATGTTGAATAAACTGGCATATTTCATTATTTCAGTTAATGTTGAAGTCAGAATACTTACTAGAGGGATGTTGAAGGGCCCAAATATACGAGACATGCTGATGGATGGTGTGGATCCAGAGTCCCCAACAACAGCCATCACCATACCAGACAGGGAACAATTGCTGCCTTTGTAAAACACCGGGTCCTGACCGTTTGACAGTTGAAAAGCCACAGGCACAGCAGCAGTCACTGAGTTGCATGAATCATACATCTGATAACCAAGTCTGATGCCAGGCAACAGCTCTGTGCTGTTGTTTATCTCTTCAATAGCAAAGATCATTGAACGAGAATAACGCACTTCCCGAGCAATAATGCTGCAGGTGAGAGGTGACATTTACTTAAGATATACTCAGGTAAACAACAGCTACAACTAAAATCTTAAACAAGTAAAAAAAGAAGGTAACAAGTCACATCATTTCTATATGTACACATTTAACATCCTTTTCTTCATCTTACTAACCTCCCTGCACATCTTGATGCTTCAGGCTTAGTGGTATAGTTATTAATCACTGTATAAAATTTGTAATGTAAGGAGAAAACCCCTCCAATAATAAAGTCTCCATCCATGGAAAATGTAGGTACACGAAGTGTACTCTGTAGGTTGCATTTCATTGATGAAGGGTCTGTAGTGACACCAGCACTAGTCTGAGCCTCTATAGGCTCAGTCCCTTGGATCAGACCATGTAAAGTGTCACACAAGACAATCACTGACACCAGCTTCAGTACACTCACAGTTAATCTTAAATCAGTAAACAGACATCCAATCGCCATGCTTTACCTGTCTGCATTAGAGTGTTCCTGTGTTTTTATGCTATTATACTTCAGGTTATGACGCCCTCACTGGGTTACCTTTGATTATGACATGTTATGAAAACATTTATTCTAACCTTTGAACAATCTTTTAAAAATAATCACTAGTTTGATTAGTTTAGAATTGTCCTTGTTTTCTCTTTTGTGTAGTCTTGAGTTTTTTCATATATGAATTTAAAACAGTGAACTTAATGGATGTAAAATTTAGACGGATGCATGTCTCCAAAAAGGAATTAAACAGCTTCAACTCTTCCAAATTATTTTGAAAACCGTCTGTCTGAAATTGGTGAAACCAGTACAATAGTGAACGAATTTAACAAGTTTTTTACTAATGTGGGACCAAATTTGGCAATCAACATTCCAAAAATAACTAATTATAACATAGGCGAAAAAATATAAAGCAATAAAAACAGTATATTTTTAAGTCCAGTAACTAGCGATGAAATAAGAAATATTGTAAGTAAATGCATCAATAAAAGAAGTACTGACTGTGATGATCTAGACATAATATTAATAAAAAATATAATAGAAAGTATTATTCATCCCTTCACTTACATATGCAATTTATCTTTTGCAAAAGAATGAAAATTGCAAAAGTCACACCACTTCACAACAGTGGAGACAAACACACCTTTTCCAACTACAGACCGATATCTTTATTGTCACAATTTTCAAAAATACTAGAAAAACTATATATTACCAGGTTGGACAGATTCCTGATCAAAGAAAACATATTAAATGACAGTCAATATGGTTTTAGAACTAATCATTCAACTCCATGGCTAATGGAATTAACAGAAGAAATATTGGAAGCCATTGACAAAAATAACCATTTTATAAGTATCTTTATTGACCTACAAAAAAACTATTGATACAGTGGATCATGAAATTCTTCTTAAAAAACTTAGTAAATACAACATCAAAGGAATAGCCCTAAAAAGGTTAACAAGTTATTTGAATGACAGGCAACAATACGTTCAAATAAACAACATTAAATCTAAATTATGTAATATTACTTGTGGTGTACCACAAGGGTCGGTATTAGGCCCTAAACTATTTATTATTTATATAAATGATATTGTTTCTATATCTAATATATTGTGGTGGCCCAGGCCGGGCAGGGCCGTGGTGTATTGTGGGGGGCAAGTTCGGAGTTATTTTATTAGGTTTTCTTGTGTTCTGTGTGGTTTCTGTTGGTTTAGTTTATGTTAGTGTGTTTTACTTTTAGTTAGCTTTCTTTTTGTGTTGTTTTTATTCGGTGCCTGTTGGCACCGTAAGTCATGTTTGTTTGTCGGGGGGTGAAGAGGGGAGCCGTTCGGCAATAAAAGTGTTCTGTGTTTGCTACAAAAGACTCGTTCTTTCTGCCTGCACAACCCCCCGCTAGATGGCGACAGAGACCGCTACAATATTAAAATGCATTTTATTTGCAGATGACACCTTTTATTATTCAGGAAATAATGTTTTCAACAGATGACAGAAATGGTACAAACTGAGTTTAAAAGAATGTAATTATGGTTTGATGGGAATTTTCATTAAACAGTGAAAAATCATATTTTATATTTAGTAATGCCATGGTAATCTAGGCATGTTTTCAATCAATTGACAGGTAACAGTTACCTTTTGTTCATCACGTGTCTCTTAGAGTTTTTCTCTGGCTGAAATATTATGATGAAACACTTTGGAGCAAATATACACAGAATCAGTCCAAAACTGGAGGCCAGAATAGCAAATATCTCCACAGCTACAGTAAATTTTCCAGGAGAGCTGACATATGCTGGGATGAAGGTGAGCCACACTGCACAGAATATCAGCATGCTGAAGGTTATCAGCTTGGCTTCATTAAAATTATCAGGTAGTTTCCGAGCTAGAACAGCTAACACAAAGCAGAAAACAGCCAGCAGGCCAATGTACCCGAGCACAGCCCAGAACCCAACAGCAGAACCTAATGCACATTCCAGGATGATCTTCTCCTTGTATGTGCTCAGATTTTTCATTGGGAATGGAGGGCTGACTAACAACCACACAGTACATATTAAAACCTGTATGAAAGTAAAGAGCACTACAGTCATTCTTTGTTGTGGAGGCCCAAACCATTTCATGACATTACTACCTGGAAGTGTAGCTTTAAAGGCCATTAAAACCACTACAGTTTTCCCAAGAACACAGGAGATACAGAGAACAAAGGTGATCCCAAACGCTGTGTGTCGCAGCATGCAGGACCAATCAGAGGGAGCTCCGATGAAAGTTAATGAACATAAGAAACACAGAGTCAGAGAGAAGAGCAGCAGGAAGCTCAGCTCAGAGTTGTTGGCTCTGACAATTGGAGTTGTTCTGTGATGAAAGAAAATAGCTGCTGTTATGATGGCCAGACAGGCCCCACTAACAGAGAATGCAGCCAGGATGATTGCCAGGACTTCATCATAGGAAAGAAACTCCACAGGTTTGGGGAAACAAGCGTCTCTTTGTACATTAGGCCAGAATTCACTGGGACATGGGAAACAGTCAGGAGAATCTGAAAAATAAAATAAATCAGAAAAAGTTTATTACACCGCCAAATTTCTTACAAGACAGAAACAAAACATGGTCTCACCTGTCATGTTACTAATCTCTCCTTCAGGACATGGTATACAATCATAGCAGCAGATGGGTTTTCCTTTCTGCAACACTTTACGAGTTCCAGGAGGACAACTCTCAGAGCACACTGATAATGGTACCTGTTGGAGAGATGCAAGAAAAATAAAATGATTTTATGGCTACATTGTGGCTTCTTTGACACACCTTTTGTCAAATCTTTAATTGCAAAATCTAATGTCTTCTCACTTGTGTGCCACCATCCATCCAGGTTATGTTCCTGTTGATATGAAACTCCTGTCCTTTAGGCAGAGATGCATCATAGTACCCTACTGTTACCAGCTCAATAACTCCACTCTCACTCTTCTGCCAGTTGACCAGCTCATAAAAAGCTACAGGATCTCCATTAGCATCAAATGACACAGGATAACCATTGTGGGAAAAGTTGACTTTTTTCAGCCTAGAAAGCACCTAGAAGCATAGAAAGAAACATAAAGGGAAGCAAAAAACAAAACACCACCTATTTTGTTTTTTTGTTTTAGAATGCGTGTCTGACAAACTTTTCTAAAATTTACTCTATTTACTTTATTTTTCTTGACCACAGGATCCCTGTTTTCATGCTGTGACATATAACAATTTCAAGGAAAACTGATTTTTTTTTAGTTTAGAAAACACCTTTTAAAATGGAAAGCTGTGCGAAATCAGCTGATGGAATATTTGGTGCAATTATCTTATATTCTATAAAAAACAACAAAATTACATGCAATTCCCTTTTATCTGACCTCACCTGTTTGGACTCCAATCTGATGTTTTTGTCACACTTAGTGGTGAAATTTTTTTCCTGACACACTTCATTGTGAATAGCATGAGCTATTGCATAAACAGCCTTGTACACCATGTTAGATATTCTTAACTGAGATGTGTCCGTGTACGGGTTTTTGAGTGTCTTTACATCTTCAGTTCCATCACACACTTTTCTCTCTAAATTAATGCCTAAAAACGAGACACAATAGATTATTTCTCATGACAACAGCTACACATGCAACGGCCTGATTTCAGGTACACTGAAACATAAGATTCCATAATTTAGGAAATGCATTGAGCTATAATGTTTATTATAACTAGTTGTATCAGATCATGAATTGGAAAAAAATTAAAAAAGAACACAACATAACGAAAAGAACACAAGAAAAGGTTTCTTACTTTTTAACAGGAAACAAAAAAAGCAAAGAACAAAAGTCAGCTCTCACTTTTTCTCAGTGTGCAGTTGAATGCATCCTCCCAGAACTCAGTCAGCACTGAGGAGGCAGCTACTTCAGTGAGAGAAAGATCCAGTAGGAATTCTCTCAGACCTGGAATAACAGATTTTTGAATGGCAACGCCTATGGCTCCTGCACAGAATCTAAAGCTTAAAAAGTTTGGGTCAGTTATCCATCCCTCACTTCCTATCCACTGACGAGGCGGTGGAGGGTCCAGAGCCAGCTCTTCTAACAGGATCCTCATATCACCTGAGGCGGTAAAGGCCACAACAACCATCGCTGTTGACCTGAAAAGAAATATGCTGTTTAAACCAACTTATTCTGCACTTTTTTTCTGATTTCACATTATTACAAGATATACAATTAGATTTGTTACTGTAGAAACCTGCGGATGACATCAGCTACGCTCTGGATCTTGTTGCGTGGGTCGGTCCGAAAGAAGGCTACAGAATATTCCACACAGATTCCCTCCCTCTGAGCTGCAGCAAGAAAAGACGCCATCCCATAATTTCCATAATCTGAATTTGAGCGGACAGCGCCTATCCAAGTCCAGCCAAAGTGTTTCACCAGCTTGGCCAGTGCATCAGCCTGGAACTGGTCACTGGGAATAGTTCTGAAAAATGTTGGGTACTGCTGCTTGTCTGAGAGGCAGGAACATGTGGCAAAGTGGCTGACCTAAAATGAGAACAGTGTATTTAATAATAAAAGAAAATAATTAAAAATTAAATCATGCATTTATTTACCAAAGGGATGTTAAAGGGCCCAAAAATGCGGGCCATGGTTATGGATGGTGTAGATGCAGAGTCTCCAACAGCAGCCATCACCATATTTGTTTGGGAACAATTTCTTCCTTTGTAAAACACAAAGTCCTGACCATTTGATAGTTGAAAGGCCAAGTGTGCAGCCACAGGCACAGAGGCACATGAGTCATAGATCTGATACCCGAGTTTGATTCCCGGGAGCAGCTCTGTGCTGTTGTTTATCTCCTCGATTGCAAAAATCATGGTGCGAGAAAAACGCAGTTCTCGGGCAATGAGGCTGCACAGAATCAGACAAGTGATGGAAGATTTATGTTAAATAAAATGAAACGATGACAAAAACCTAACAACAAAATATGAGGTGAAACTGAGCATATAAGCACAACATTTTAACAAAAAGATCCAGAGTTTGGACAATTATCGATGCATAAGGCAACTGGTGTGCAACCCGAAGGAACAAAGTAAAAGTCTCCCATTATCTTGAAAAGAAAGAACTAAACAAATGAATCCAAAATTCAAAATCAGGATATAGGATGCATATTAACACATTGTTTATGTAAGAATTGCATTTAAAAGCAAATAACGGCAAGGTACCTGAAATTGCATTTTTAAAATATGTGATAAAATTATTTTCCATACAGAAAAATTAAACATTATTTTCATTCACATACATTTATCACGTTTCCTCAACTGTCGTTTCTCACCAACCTTTCTGTGCACCGTGGAGGCTCAGGCTTTGTGGTGTAGTTGTTATTCGCTGTGTGAAGTTTGTAATGAATGGAAAAAACTCCTCCAATAGCAAAGTCACCATTCTTTGAAAATGCAGATAAACGAGGGGTACCCTGCAAGTCACATTTCATCAGTGAAGCATCAGCATCAGTTAGCTCCTCTGTTGTCTCAGTCATCTGTTTCACATCGAGAGCACCCATCAAAACAACAACTAACATCAGCACCAACAAACTCACAACTACTCTCAGACCAATGAAGACTGATCTGCTCTCCATTCCTCAGCTGTCTGTGTCTGAGGCTAGGTGTGTCTCTACTGGTTTGAGTACCTCCTCCTTTTAAATGTAAGGATTCTCTCGCTCTCTCATTTTCAATACTGCGTAATCCTCAGTGGGATCGCGGGGAGCTGGAGCCTATTTCCAGCAAACATCAAATGGGAGGAAGGGAATACGCCTAACAGGTTGTCAGTCCATCACGAGGACACATAAAAACTTATGGGACACACAATTATTTACAATCTCACTCTTACCTAGGGAGTATTCAAAGTCACCAACCAAACTAACATGCATGTTTTTGGGCTGTGGGTGGAAGCCTAAGTACCTGGAGAAAACCCAGTATACAAGTGCTGGTCATAAAATTAAAGGAACTAGAGGCAGGATCTTTAAAAAATCTGTAAAAAATTAAACATGTATGTTCATTTTTTCAAAGCTAATGGGTGATGAAGCATTATAAACCAAAAAGAATGAGGCCACCCATGTATCGTTCCATTTTCTTGAACAGGCTGTTTGCTGCAAAATGCGCTGCAGTTCGGTCACGAATTTCCCGCGCTGCCCTACGGATATGGCGTCAATTGACACTGCTTGCGCGTTCACGACAGCTTCAAAACAGAAAGAAAATGTGTTCGACACTGCAGATCGGTAGGTGGCGCTATTGCACCGTAAGTTGCTTGCCAACCGCCAAACTCCAAAAGAAGAACTGTGGGAATGGATTCTACTGCAACCAGCAAACGACCAAGCGTGGCACAAAGGAAGTTTATTCAGCGGCATCTCGTGAGTCAAAGACCAAATATGGTAAAAGACAGGCAGGGACCCGAATCTATATCGGATACGTGATTGACGAATGGAGGCTGCTTCAACTATATCTGGGACTCAAAAAGGATGCTGCCATGGCTCATTTCCTAGTGAGCAGGTAAGAAACATTATAGGTTGTGTTTAGAGATGATATGACAATGATCTGACCTCACCGATGACTCAGAGAGAGCTAGCGTGCAGTAGCATTAGCTGTGATCATGCTACAGTAGTAGCATTAGCTGTGATCAGGGCTGCAGCGTGGATTGCTTCGCCGCAATATTGTCCGTGAGAGCGGCGGGGAGTTGCCTTTTCAGCGTGAGATATTGGAGGTGTGGCGTGAGAGCGTGTGAAGAGGGTCAGGTAATGGTATTTTTGTGTTTGTGTAACATAGCCGTCTGTGCACGCTCCCGTGCTGGGCTGCAGTTACTCGCAGAGCCGGGCGCGTCGCTCGTGAGCATCGTTTCTTTTTTCCTGCCTCTAGCTCCTTTAAAATGTCATGAAAAAGTTGATTTTATTTCAGGAATTCCATTCAAAAAGTGAAACTTGTATATTAGATTCATTCATTCCAAACAGACTGATGTATTTCAAATGTTTAGTTCGTTAATTTTGATTATAACTGGCAACTAATGAAAATCCCAAATTCAGTGTCTCAAAATATTAGAATATCAGTTAAAACCAATGCCAAAAACACGATTTTTAGAAATGTTGGCTATCTGAAAAGTACGAACATGAAAAGTATGAGCATGTACAGCACTTATTATTTAGTTGGGGCTCCTTTTGGCCTGGATTACTGCAGTAATGCAGTGGCATGGAGTCTATAAGTCTGTGGCACTGCTCAGGTGTTATGAGAGACCAGGTTGCTCTGATAGTGGCCTTCAGCTCTTCTGAATTGTTGGGTCTGGCATATTGCATCTTCCTCTTCACAATACCCCAACATTTT
Organism: Aphyosemion australe; assembly: GCA_006937985.1. Taxonomy (NCBI): domain Eukaryota; kingdom Metazoa; phylum Chordata; class Actinopteri; order Cyprinodontiformes; family Nothobranchiidae; genus Aphyosemion; species Aphyosemion australe. The sequence goes on along the minus strand of SSNS01000411.1, from coordinate 498,255 downwards.
CTATGGGGTTAAGGTCAGGCAAGATTGCTGGCCAATCAAGAACAAGGATACCATGGTCCTTAAACCAGGTACCGGTAGCTTTGGCAATGTGTGCAGGTGCCAAGTCCTGTTGGAAATTGAAATCTGCATCTCCATAAAGTTGGTCAACAGCAGGAAGCATGAAGTGCCCTAAAACGTCCTGGTAGATAGAAGCGTTGACCTTGGACCTCAGAAAACACAATGGACCGACACCAGCAGATGACATGGCCCTCCAAACCATCACTGACCGTGGAAACTTTACACTGGACCTCAAGCAATGTGGATTCTGTGCCTCTTCTCTCTTCTTCCAGACTCTGGGACCTTGACTTCCCTAGGAAATGCAAAATTTACTTTAATCAGAGAACAGAACTTTGGACCACTCAGCAGCAGTTGAGTTCTTTTTGTCTTTAGCCCATGCGAGATGCTTCTGACGCTGTCTCTTGTTCAAGAGTGGCTTGACACAAGGAATGCGACAGCTGAAACCATGTCTTCTTGCATACGTCTGTGTGTGGTAGTTCTTGAAGCACTGACTCCAGCTGCAGTCCACTCTTTGTGAATCTCCCCCACATTTTTGAATGGGTTTTGTTTCACAATCCTCTCCAGGGTGCGGTTATCCCTATTGCTTGTACACTTGTTTCTACCATATCTTGTCCTTCCCTTCGCCTCTCTATTAATGTGCTTGGACACCGAGCTCTGTGAACAGCCAGCCTCTTTAGCGATTACCTTTTGTGTCTTGCCCTCCTTATGCAAGGTGTCAACGGTCGTCTTTTGTACAACTGTCAAGTCAGCAGTCTTCCTCAATGAGTGTGTAGCCTACAGAACTAGACTGAGAGACCATTTAACCCTCCCACTGTCTTATTGGGTGACCCCACCAGGAAAGGTGACGTTTGAGCAGGGTTGATTGTTTATCCCTTGGGGTCCACGTGGCAGAGGTGAGGACTGAGCACCACCTCACCCCTGCCACGCCGACCCCATGGGATAAACCATCAACCCTGCTCAAACGTCACCTTTCCTGGTGGGGTCACCCAAATGGACAGCGAGAGGGTTAAAGGCTTTTGCAGGTGTTTTGAGTTAATTAGCTGGTTAGTGTAGCAACATGGGTCTTCAATATAGAACCTTTTCACAATATTCTAATATTCTGAGATGCTGAATTTGGGATTTTCATTAGTTGTCAGTTATAATCATCAAAATAATAGAAAAAAATTTGAAATATATCAGTCTGTGTAATAAATTAATATAATATACAAGTTTCACTTTTTGAATGGAATTACTGAAATAAATCAACTTTGTCATGGTATTCGCACCTGTACTCTCTTACAGGTGTGCACACCCTCTGGTGATACAAAAGCACATGACAACCTTAGTCTTGAGTTTAGGAATTATTCTCATTAAACTGATGACTAAATAATCAAACTGTGGCATATAAACTAAACTTATACTAAAATAAAGATATTGAGGGTGTCCCTGTTTTACCATTGGAAATGAAAATTTACTTTCCCCACACATGCTAATGCTATTGCATAGGTAATTGTGCTTCAGCCTATTTCAAAGCACTATTGGCTCAAACTTTTATTTTTACCAGCAGAATTTGCATGAGCTGTGGCTTGCTTTTTAAGACTAGCCAATGGCATCTTCACATCTGGCCTGACACGGTCCGGTCTAGCATGGGCCCACCCCTGCTCGGCCAGGTTTGTTCACATAGCCTTCTCAGAAACTCGGATGTTCCGAGCACATGGGCGGGGCAAAAATATGCACGGAGAAGTCTGTGTTGTCCTCCGTAAGTTAGTAAACAAAGGCAGCCGTGAACAGTGTTGCTTTTGGAGACTGTGTATATGAAGCACACTGCTTCCTGCTGATGCTCCTCTCACAGCAGTCAGTCCATGCGCTGCCGCGGCTGGAGCGGTGAGGCTGCGCAGCAGTCAGAAGATGTTTACTCCACTGCATCCAGACTGATAATGAATCATGTATGTTAGAAGCCACTGCTGGCTGATTCTACCCACCAATCAGAGGCTCCCTCTATAGGTAGGCGTGAACTTCAGCCAGCCAATCAGTCGGTAGAGGGTGTGTTGGGTCACCTGTGCATGAAGAGGACTGCCGAAGAACAGGTCCAAAAAATGGTCACCTGAGCACAGAAAACACACAGATTACCCAGATGTGAAAACGTCACTAGAGTCTCTTCCAGCAGAAAGCAACATTTCACTTTTTGTCTTGGTTATGCTTGCAGTAGCAGTTTCTTCAGACTACATCTCTACAAATGTATTCATTATTCTTAAACTTTCCAAAGAGTCTCACTTCAAATATGTACATGTAGCATGTTAGATCATGAACAAGAGAGAGTTCACTTATTCCAATTTTTACTTTAATCCATTATGTTGTTTTCATGAACTTCCCGCCAGTCTGATGCTAATCCAAAGTAAACCATAGAACAAGAAAATGGCAATCCTTCTCTACAAGGAATGAACAAAAATGATTTTATTATTTTTTTATTATTTTTAAATGGTGTACAAATTTAATAAATCACCTTAAATTCATATAAGAAATTTTTTTAAAAAATCTAAAAAGAAGATTCCAATAAAATAAACTCAAAATTGTGTCATTGAGGTTTGTATACACTTCTTTAATGGTAGGTGTTTTAAAAAAAATTGGGTACATTTTTGTTGCCACCATGTTATGGTTGTCTTGGCAACATGATGTCAAAATTCTTAGAATCTACGTGCAATTTTTGTTCATTAAAAACTTCTTAGAGTTCTTCTCTGGCTGAAATAAAATGATGAAACACTTTGGAGCAAATATACACAGAATCAGTCCAAAACTGGAGGCCAGAATAGCAAAAATCTCCACAGCTACAGTAAATTTTCCAGGAGAGCTGACATATGCTGGGATGAAGGTGAGCCACACTGCACAGAATATCAGCATGCTGAAGGTTATCAGCTTGGCTTCATTAAAATTATCAGGTAGTTTCCGAGCTAGAACAGCTAACACAAAGCAGAAAACAGCCAGCAGGCCAATGTACCCGAGCACAGCCCAGAACCCAACAGCAGAACCTAATGCACATTCCAGGATGATCTTCTCCTTGTATGTGCTCAGATTTTTCATTGGGAATGGAGGGCTGAGTAACAACCACACAGTACATATCAAAACCTGTATGAAAGTAAAGAGCACTACAGTCATTCTCTGTTGTGGAGGCCCAAACCATTTCATGACATTACTACCTGGAAGTGTAGCTTTAAAGGCCATTAAAACCACTACAGTTTTCCCAAGAACACAGGAGATACAGAGAACAAAGATGATACCAAACGCTGTGTGTCGCAGCATGCAGGACCAATCAGAGGGAGCTCCGATGAAAGTTAATGAACATAAGAAACACAGAGTCAGAGAGAAGAGCAGCAGGAAGCTCAGCTCAGAGTTGTTGGCTCTGACAATTGGAGTTGTTCTGTGATGAAAGAAAATAGCTGCTGTTATGATGGCCAGACAGGCCCCACTAACAGAGAATGCAGCCAGGATGATTGCCAGGACTTCATCATAGGAAAGAAACTCCACAGGTTTGGGGAAACAAGCATCTCTTTGTGCATTAGGCCAAAATTCACTGGGACATCTAAAACAATCAGAAGAATCTAGAACAAATAAATGAAAAGGTCTTCAGAACTCTTTGATTCCACATTGGAAGATATACAAGTAATAGATTTGAAATGACCTGTTAAATATAAAAGTGCACAGAAAATGCAAATTTACCTGTTGTGTTACTAATCTCTCCTTCAGGACATGGTATACAATCATAGCAGCAGATGGGTTTTCCTTTCTGCAACACTTTACGAGTTCCTGGAGGACAACTCTCAGAGCACACTGATACTGGAACCTGTTACAAAGAACAATGACAATATAGAAGTTATTTTAACACATCTGTGACTGCTTCTTAAAACTCCTAATTTAATTTTTTTTTACTTGTCTGCCACCTCCCATCCAGGTTATGTTCCTGTTGATATGAAACTTGTGTCCTTTAGGCAGTGATGCATCATAGTACCCTACTGTTACCAGCTCAATAACTCCACTCTCACTCTTCTGCCAGTTGACCAGCTCATAAAAAGCTACAGGATCCCCGTTAGCATCAAACGACACAGGATACCCATTACGAGAAAAATTCACTTTCTGTAGTTCCTTAAAAACCTGTCAAGTATGAAAGAAATATAGTGAGAAAGGAAACAATATACCATTTTATTTAGGTTAAATGACTTGGTGACCTATAAAACACTGACTTCAGTTTTTAATTTGAACCCACCTGTTTGGACTCCAACCAATTTTGTTTGTCACACTTTGTGGTAAAATTAGTTTCCTGACACACTGCATTGTGAACAGCATGAGCTACTGCATAAACAGCCTTGTACACCATGTTAGTAGCTCTTAACTGGGATGTATCTGTGTACGGGTTTTTAAGTGCTTTAATATCTTCATTTCCATCACACATTCTCCTGTCCAGATTAGCACCTAAAACACAAAAAGTTAAATTTTTCACTGTAGAATTTTGTTTCTTACACAAAGCTTAAGGTTGGGCTGCATAGTAGTAATGCAGGTAGTAGCTCTTTTGCATCACAGTGAGAAGGCTACAGGTTCAAATCATGGCAGGGGCCTTTCTACAAAGCCTTTGCATGTTCTCCCCGTGAATACGTGCATGTTTGTGTTGACCGTGTTGACCCCTGATGGACTGGGGACCTGTTGAGGATGTCCCCTGCCTATTGCCCAATAACTGCTATTGAGAATGAAATGGCTAAAAATCAATTAATTAATCAACCAATCAATGAATAAATCAATCAATGAAAAGGTTAAGGTATATTGGCTTTAGGCTAAATTCGTCCACAAATAACTCAAATGAAACAATAAGTCATCATTACATTGGAATTGTGTCATAATTCACTTCAGGGTATCCTAAATAGAAAGGGGAGCATTTGTACTTGCTTCATTTTAAGTAAACATAAAAGTTTTTCTTTGCACAAAGTCAAAATAGTCAAAATACACAACACAGATTACTTATATAATTCTAATAAAAAATCACAAAAACCTTCCCACTTTTAGCAAGTGTGCAATTGAAAGCATCCTCCCAGTACTCAGTCAGCACTGAGGAGGCAGCTACTTCAGTGGGAGAAAGATCCAGTAGGAATTCTTTAAGACTCGGGATAACAGATTGCTGAATTGCAAATCCGATGGCTCCTGCACAGAAACTGTAGCTCATCAAGTAAGGGTCATTAATCCAGCCTTCACTTCCTATCCACTGGCGAGGAGGTGAAGGCTTCCTAACCAGCTCTTCTAAGAGAACGGTCATATCTCCAGTGGCTGTGAATGCAACGACAACCATCGCTGTTGACCTGTAGAGACAATAAAATGCATTTACCTTTTCTAATCTATACATTATAAACACATGCGTACTTTGTTACAACGACATGCATACAGACGCTTTACTGCTTGGTATCTTTGCTTTGATGTTGAATACATGGTAAAAACAAATTGCAAAAAAAAAAAAAACTTTTCTCAATAAGTCATTTTTAACTTTGTCATTTTAGTTTTTTTCAATGCAAAGTTAATTTAGGAAACTTTTTAAGCAGCCTTTATGATACACAAGTAAAATATTCATACAGAAACCTGCGGATAACGTCAGCTACTCTCTGGATCTTGCTGCGTGGGTTGGTCCATAAGAAGGATTCAGAGTATTCCACACAGATTCCCTCTCTCTTTGCAGCATTGAGAAAAGACGCCATACCATTATTTCCATAATCTGATTCTGAGCGGACAGCACCTATCCAAGTCCAGCCAAAGTATTTCACCAGTTTAGCCAGTGCATCAGCTTGAAACTGGTCACTGGGAATTGTTCTGAAAAACGTTGGGAACTGCTGCTTATCTGACAGACACGCACATGTGGCAAAGTGACTGACCTAAAGCAATAAAAATAGTGGTTTTGCAGTGCGTGGATATATGTCAGTATCAATATTTCTTTTCTTTACTTATTTCAAGTTTCTGATCAGACCAGTCTTCTTACCTGAGGGATGTTGAAAGGCCCAATGATACGTGACATGCTGATTGATGGGGTGGATCCAGAGGCTCCAATAACAGCCATCATCAAACCAGATTGGGAACAATTTCTGTGTTTGTAAAACACACCGTCCTGACCGTTTGTCAGTTGTAACACCACTTGCATTGCCACAGGTACGGAGGCACATGTGTCATAAATCTGAAATCCCAGTTTGATGCCCGGCAGCAGCTCCGTGCTGTTGTTTATCTCCTCTATGGCAAAGATCATTGTGCGAGAAAACTGTAGTTCCTGGGCAATAAAGCTGTATAGAATAAGTTAAGAGTGAAGAAATGTACATGGAAATAGAGAAAAAACAATAAAAGTAAACACAAAATTAAAGAAATTAGTCTGAAATCTAGACAATAAACACACATTTTGTATTCCAAAATATTAAATCTAAAAGTCATTCAGCTAAACAAAATAAATTTGTTTTACATTTACAAGAACTAAAGAATTTCAATGCACACATGAATATTAAGAAAATCTTTTAAAAACTACAATACTATTTTAACTGATAGTATAGAATTGATAAATCTTCACCTTAAATATATTTTTTACTATAAACTTGTAAATGTATTTTCAATTATTTTGCTATCGTAAACTATTTTTAAAAATCTGAAATTCCTTTAACCCCTTAATGCCGAGTGTTGCAAATTCGCATCAAACCGCTTCCCCTCCAAATGCAACCATAATACCGTACGTAATTCTCCACTGCCCAGTGATGCATTTCCAACACATTCTTGTATTTTTGTCAAAAAAAATGTTCTAAACTTAATTTAGCATCTCCTTGAAAGCAAAAACACAAGTGAATACTTGTTTCCATATTTGGAAATAAATTCAGGCGTTAAGGGGTTAAACCTTTTCCCCGTTTGATTCAACATTGCCACGAACAAGCAAACCACATTATTTCCACTGTTAAATTCTGACATTTGTTTCCATGATTTCTTCATCTTACTAACCTTCCTGTGCACCGTAAAGGTTCAGGCTTGGTGGTGTAGTTATTAATCACTGTGTAAAACTTATAATGTAATGAGAAAACACCTCCAATAACAAAGTCCCCATCCATAGAGAATGCAGGTAAATGACAGGTGCCCTGGAGGTTACATTTCATCAGTGAAGCCTCAGTAGTAACTCCAGCATCAGTCACATTCTCTATAGATTCAATCCTTTGTTTCAGCCCATCCACAGAACCACTCAAGACAATAAACGTTATCAGCTTCAACAAATTCACAGCTGTCGTCTGGCCAATAAAGACAGTTCTGACTTCCATCCTTTAGTTGCTTGTATTTGCATGTAAGTGATTTTTACTAGTTTATGTACTTCTCTTGTCAGGTGATCATTTGTCAGAAACGCCCACACCTAGTGATCACTGATTACAACATCTGATGATTGTGTGATCAACAAATTTAATATGTTTCTATTTTTTTAAGCTGTTGAACTCACTCAAGTTTGGCAGTGCACAGCGCTGGCTTCCATCTTATTTGCCAGAGCAACCGCTTTCTGACAAAGGCTGCAGTAGAATCCGAAACATGTTGGCAAAGATACAAAACCTCTTTTTGCTCTGTGTATTAATAACCACAAAAAAATAAATTGGATTAAAAAAAAGAAAAAATGAAAAAAACAAAGAACGTAACAAAGAACTTTAAAAGTGATTTGATAAGAAACCGGAAGCCAGTGTACGGATGCTAATACTGGCGTGATGTGCTCTGACCTCCTGGTACTGGTCAGTAACCTGGCTGCTGAGTTCTGGACTACGTAAAGTCTCGCTATAGAGGCCTACTTGATGCCCACATAAAGCGAGTTGCAATAGTCCAACCTGGAGGTGATGAAGGCGGGAAGTACAATTTCCAAATTCTTATGTGAGATGGCATAATCCTGGCCATTTGCCTGAGATGGAAATAGCAGGATCTCAGTTCCATTGACCTGGCTGTCCAGTCTGAGCTCCACATCCAACTTCACCCCCAGATTGGCAACCACCACCTTCCCCATAGGATGCTAAAGAAAAAAAAATCGAACCCATGGGCACCTTCATGGCTGTTTGTCGGACCAAACAAAAATAGTCTGTTTTTTTTTGGTTGAAGCACAGATACATTTGAGCCATTATAACATTTAACAATTTTTATTTGACATGTTTGATAACAAAGTACAAATTTTTCTTGCTTTGGGGCCCAAACAAAAAACCACAAAGGGGTGGGCAAGGCGGTCAAAACAAAGCAGGAACCAACTAAGGCAAACGATGAAACCAAACAAAGTCCTAAGGGGGCCGGTGACGGGGGAAGCAGGAGCCAGCAGGATCATCATTACCTAAAAAAAAACAAACACAAAAACAGTTAAAGCAGCACTGCATTGTCCGTTAAGAAAGTGCAGTAAGCTAAGTGAGCACTCTAGTGACAAACGGATTTATCAATGTTTACCTACCTAGGAATTCATTTTCAATTTTATTTTTCTTTGTAAGTTTTTCCTTGCATTCTCCCTCTTCCTCCTCTGCTTTGTCAAATTGTTGAGTCAAGTTCAACACAACCTTTTTTTATATAGAGCTTTACAGGTACAAAAGGTAACACCAGAGCGCTGCCAAGATTGTTGGGCTGGGCCAAACAACAAAAAAAAACCACAAGGGTGGGCGAAGGGGGGACCAAACGGGTGGGCAAAGGGGGACCAAACGGGTGGGCGAAGGGGGACCAAACGGGTGGGCGAGGGGGGACCAAAAGGGTGGGCGAGGGGGGACCGAACGGG
>SSNS01000411.1:464616-479467 GCA_006937985.1 Aphyosemion australe | reverse complement strand
TAAATGCTACCTCAGTTATTTCATAAGATGCAATGCAAGTATGTTTCTGTTTGCACAATGTTTTAAAATTGCCAGAGAAAATGTTTTAAAGCCCATTTTACAAGGGTTAAATGCAGAATTGTTTTGACATAAACACTTTACTCAGAACTGGCTTTATATTAATATTGAAAATGTTTAACATGGTGAAATGTAAAAAAAAAAAAAGAAAGAAACAACAAAAAACACTGTTCTTATTGGTTAGTGGCAGAAAACTGCATTTTACTAAGATTTCAATGTTTAAAATGTTGCTATTGCACTATTTTTTCAATAAATGTTTGAAAAAATAACTTGTCAATTATTGTGTAATGTTGAAAAAATATTATAGTTACAATATATATTTATTAATTCTAACTATTAAACATAAAAAATAAATACTAATGAACATGAGTAATAATTACATATATAAATGAGTAATGGTTAAGGCAATTACTCGTAAACATTAGTTTTAAAACCTTGAGCTTTTTTAGTAATGAATTATCTTGGACACAATACTTCATGAAACCAAAGCTTGATTTGTTTAGTTTTTTATTTTGTAAAAACTAGACATCCCAGTGCAATCACTTACCATAAGCGGCTTTAGTAATGATTACTAATTTGGGTTTACAAGTCGGGCTTGTTTCTGGTGTAAGTTGGACTCTGTCAAGGCTGCCCTTTTTCACAGATTCTGTTCATAACTTTTATGGACAGGATTTCTAGACGCAGCCAAGGTGTTGAGGGGATCCGTTTTGGTGGCCTAAGGATCAGATCTCTGCTTTTTGGAGATGATGTGGTCCTGTTGGCTTCATCAGAACGTGATCTCCAGCTTTCACTGGAGCGGTTCACAGTTGAGTGTGAAGCAGCTGGGATGAGAATCAGCTCCTCTAAGTCCAAGACCATGGTCTTGAGTCAGAAAAGGGTAGAATGCTTTCTCCAGGTCAGAGACGAGGTCCTGCCCCAAGTAGAGGAGTGATTTGGCGCTATATAAATAAACTGAATTGAAAATTGAATTAAATATCTCGGGGGCTTGTTCACAAGTGAGGGACAGATAGAGTGTGAGATAGATAGGCAGATTGGTGCTGCATCTGCAGTGATGAGGGCGTTGTACCAGTCTGTCGTGGTGACGAGAGAGCTGAGCCGGAACTTGAAGCTCTCGATTTACCAGTCGATCTATGTTCCAACCTTCACCCATGGTCATGAGCTTTGGGTAGTGACCAAAAGAACACTCACCTAGTTCTTTCATTTAACCTTTCTTCAGGGCTTAAACTTGGCTTTTAGTTTCATTTTTTCTATAGGATCACAAAATATTATACTGTTAAATGTTCCACTTTAGTAAGATGTATTCTCAATTAGACATATTTTTTTAATCGGAATGGCTCAGTGAAAGAATTACTAAGTAGGCCTTTCTGTGTGGTGTTAGAATCTTCCTTTTGTACTGGAGAAAGGAAACTGGTTTGAAGTTATTGTCTTTGGAAATAAGGATAGGATGGAGGTTGTTGCTCAACTTGGCTCCAGAGGAATAAAAACGAAAACCCAGGTTAGAAATCTTGGTGTCATAACTGATTCAGACCTGAGCATCACTGGTCACATTAAGGCAAGGCAAGGCAAGGCAAGGCAAGGCAGCTTTATTTGTATAGCACATTTCAAACATGGAGGCAATTCAATGTGCTTTACAGAGCAGGAGCAACAAAATCATTAATCAAAATACACAAAGAAATAATTCAGACAATTAGATAAAAGACATAGTCAAAAAAGTTTAGCAGTAAACAGTGCAGAAGGAGCAGCATAAGAAACATTCAATCATAGGCTAATGAATACATGAAGGCTTTTAATTTTAATTTAAAAGTTACTAGAGTTGGGGCCTGTTTGAGGTCATAAGGAAGCTGATTCCATCTATGAGCAGCATAGTGACTAAAAGCAGCTTCTCCCTGTCTGGTTCTGACCCGAGGTTCTACCAGCTGACTGCTGTCTAGGGATCTGAGAGCTCTGCTAGGTGTATATACAGGAAGGAGATCCAACATGTACTTAGGCCCCATACCATTGAGTGATTTATAGACTAGTAGAAGCACTTTAAAATCGATTCTGTAGTTTACTGGTAACCAGTGCAGAGTTTTTAGAACAGGGGTGATGTGCTCAGTTCTCTTAGTTCTCGTTAGGACCCTAGCAGCAGCATTCTGAATAAGCTGCAGTTGTTTTACGGCTGTTTTGGGAAGAGCAGTCAGGAGACCATTGCAATAATCTAGTCTGCTGGAGATGAACGCATGAATGAGTTTCTCTAGGTCTTGTTTCGACATGAGACCTCTGAGTCTTGCTAATTGATGGAGATGATAAAACGCTGATCTGGTTATAGCCTTTATGTGACCAGTGAAGCTCAGGTCTGAGTCAATGGTAACACCAAGGTTTCTAACCTGAGTCTTAGTCTTTATTCCTCTGGAGCCAAGTTGAGCAATAACTTCCATCCTCGGTTTTTTACTCCCAAAGACAATAACTTCTGTCTTGTCTTTGTTTAACTGAAGGAAACTTGACTTCATCCAGTCATTGACTTGCTCTAGGCACTGACAGACATTAAGGCCATAACTAGATCAGTGCTTTGTCATCTTCATCAAATAGCAAGACTCAGAGGTCTCATTTCCAGACAAGACCTAGAGAAACTTATTCATGCGTTCATCTCCAGCAGGCTGGACTACTGCAATGGTCTTTTGATTGGTCTTGACAAAAAAGCTGTGAAGCAACTGCAGCTTATTCCGAATGCTGCTGCTAGAGTCCTAACAAGAACCAAGAGAACCGAGCACATCACTCCTGTTCTTGAATCTCTACACTGGTTACCAGTAAACTACAGAATCAATTTCAAAGTGCTTCTACTAGTTTATAAATCACTCAATGGCATGGGGCCAAAATACATGTCAGATCTCCTTCCAGTATCTACACCCAGCAGGGCTCTGAGATCCTTAGGAAGCAGTCAGCTGATGGAACCCCGGGTCAGAACCAAACAGGGTGAAGCTGCTTTTAGCTACTATGCTGCACACAGATGGAATCAGCTTCCTCATGACGTCAAATGTGCCCCAACTCTAAAAACCTTTAAATCAAAATTGAAAACTTTCATGCATTCATCAGCCTTTGAATGATTATTTCTTATGCTGCACCTTCTGCACTGTAACTGCTCACCCTTTATCTTTGCCTTTTGTCTGGTTCTTGAATCTGAATTTGTGTACTTAATTTGTTCTGAATTTATTTGTGTATTTTATTTATGCTGTCACATTGATTTTGTCATTCTTGCTCCTGGAAAGCATATTGAATTACCTCTGTGTATAAAATGTGCTATACAAATAAAACTGCCTTGCCAATCAGAGAATTATATGAATTTTGTTTTTCATTGTTCAAAGATTAATTTATAATTAAGTGATAATAGGATACATAACATTCTGAGATAATAACATGGGGTATATAAAACTTTTATTGGGACCATATCATAATGTTCTCTGTCAAATAGTTTTGCATTTATAATATTACACATTTAATTTTTATTCATTAAAGACTTCTTGGAGTTCTTCTCTGGTTGAAATAAGATGATGAAACACTTTGGAGCAAATATACACAGAATCAGTCCAAAACTGGAGGCCAGAATAGCAAATATCTCCACAGCTACAGTAAATTTTCCAGGAGAGCTGACATATGCTGGGATGAAGGTGAGCCACACTGCACAGAATATCAGCATGCTGAAGGTTATCAGCTTGGCTTCATTAAAATTATCAGGTAGTTTTCGAGCTAGAACAGCTAACACAAAGCAGAAAACAGCCAGCAGGCCAATGTACCCGAGCACAGCCCAGAACCCAACAGCAGAACCTAATGCACATTCCAGGATGATCTTCTCCTTGTATGTGCTCAGATTTTTCCTTGGGAATGGAGGGCTGACTAACAACCACACAGTACAAATTATAACTTGAATAAATGTGAGAAACACCACAGTCATTCTTTGTTGTGGAGGCCCAAACCATTTCATGACATTACTACCTGGAAGTGTAGCTTTAAAGGCCATTAAAACCACTACAGTTTTCCCAAGAACACAGGAGATACAGAGAACAAAGGTGATCCCAAACGCCGTGTGTCGCAGCATGCAGGACCAATCAGAGGGAGCTCCGATGAAAGTTAATGAACATAAGAAACACAGAGTCAGAGAGAAGAGCAGCAGGAAGCTCAGCTCAGAGTTGTTGGCTCTGACAATTGGAGTTGTTCTGTGATGAAAGAAAATAGCTGCTGTTATGATGGCCAGACAGGCCCCACTAACAGAGAATGCAGCCAGGATGATTGCCAGGACTTCATCATAGGAAAGAAACTCCACAGGTTTGGGGAAACAAGCATCTCTTTGTGCATTAGGCCAGAATTCACTGGGACATGGGGAACAGTCTGGAGAATCTACAAGATTTAGCAAAAAGACGCATTAGTAGTCAAATAAATATAAAAGCGCACAGAAAATGTAAATTTACCTGTTGTGTTGCTAATCTCTCCTTCAGGACATGGTATACAATCATAGCAGCAGATGGGTTTTCCTTTCTGCAACACTTTACGAGTTCCTGGAGGACAACTCTTAGAACACATTGATACTGGGACCTGTTACACAAAGAGACAAAATGTATTTAGGCGAAGCTCTTTATAATATTTACAAAATAGGCTTTGATATTTAGATCACTAATTTGTTTTGTTTAAAAATTGCAATCATTAAGATTTTTACTTGTGTGCTACCCTTCAGCCAGGTTATGTTGTTGTTGACATGAAACTCCTGTCCTTTAGGCAGTGATGCATCATAGTACCCTACTGTTACCAGCTTATAAACTCCACTCTCACTCTTCTGCCAGTTGACCAGCTCATAAAAGGCCACAGGGTCCCCATTAGAGTCAAATGTCACAGGATAACCATTGCGAGAAAAGTTGACATTTTGCAGTTTTTTAAAAATCTGTCAAATATAAAACGATGAAAGGAAAAAGATATAAAGTTAAACTCAGGTTTCCTAGACAGAAGGACACCTTTAGAAATATCTTTTATTTGCACTAACCTGTTTGGAATCTGATTTTAAATGTTTGTCACACTTAGTGGAGACGTTTGTTTCCCAACACACTGCATTGTGAATACCATGAGCTATTGCATAAACAGCCTTGTACACCATGTTAGTGATTCTTAACTGTGACGTATCAGTGTACGAGTTTTTTAATGTTTTTAAATCTTCAGTTCCATCACACGTTCGTTTATCTATTTTAGTTCCTATAACACAATATAAATGAGAAACAAACTCCTCTTATTATATTGGAACAATAACCTTTCATTTTTAAACACTGCTGGTACTATAAGCATTTTTTAAACATAATGTTTAAATTTTTACTTTTTTACTGCTATAATATGTGGTAATGTTTCATGATGTAGCAACACTATTTTACAATCTAAATGAATTACAATTTTTGACTACTTAACAAGAAAAGAAAATAGGTGATATAATCATTATTGCATGCATTAAGCTAATTTTCTCACTTTCTTTCAAGCTGCAGTTGAATGCATCCTCCCAGAACTCAGTCAGCACTGAGGAGGAGGCTACTTCACTGGGAGAAAGATCCAGTAGGAATTCTTTGAGACCTGGGATGATGGCTTGCTGAATAGCAAACCCAATGGCTCCTGCACAGAAACTGTAGGTCATCAAGTATGGGTCAGCTATCCAGCGGTCACTTATTATCCACTGCCGAGGTGGTGGAGGCTCCAGAGCCAGCTCATCTAAAAGCACTATCAAATCCCCAGAGTCTATAAATGCAACAACAATCATTGCTGTTGACCTGCAGAGATATTTATGAATCAATATGACTATTTTGTCAATCTCATCTTGTAGTTGAGCATCCACATAAAAATGAGAAGCACAATCAGGATTATTGCTGTAGAAACCTGCGGATGACATCAGCTACTCTCTGGATCTTGCTCTGTGGATCAGTTCGTAAGAAGGATTCAGAATATTCCACGCAGATTCCCTCTTTCTGAGCTGCATTGACAAAATATGCCACACCATTATTTCCATAATCTGTGTCTGAGTGGACAGCACCTATCCAAGTCCAGCCAAAGTGTTTCACCAGCTTGGCCAGTGCATCAGCCTGGAACTGGTCACTGGGTGTTGTTCTGAAAAACGTTGGGTACTGCTGCTTATCTGACAGACAGGCACAAGTAGCAAAGTAGCTGACCTACAAGAACAAAAATATTTTGTCAGAAAAACTGAAGAAATCACCAAATATATTTTTAAAATTCAACTAATGAAAATTCAGAACTCGCACCAGCGGGATGTTAAACGATCCGATGATGTGTGACAAGCTGATGAATGGAGTTGATCCAGAGTCTCCAACAACAGCCACCACCACACCAGACTCTGAACAATTGCTGTCCTTGTAAATCACAGGGTCCTGACCATTTAATAGCTGAAATGCAGAATGGACTGCAACTGGTACCGAGGCACACGAGTCATATATCTGATATCCAAGTTTGATGCCTGGCAGCAGCTCTGTGCTGTTGTTGATCTCATTGATGGCAAAGATCATCGTTCGAGAAAAGCGCAGCTGTCGGGAAATAAGGCTGCATAAAATCAGAAGGGTTAGTGCATAACATTACATAATAAAGGATAAAAAATGTATAAAAGTGGTTGGCAAATAACCAACTTAACAACATGAAAGAAGGAAAAATAAGTGATGTAGCATTCTGTGTGTAAACCAAGATTACATCAAAGTTCACTTAAAATGTATTTAAAATAAAGTAGATGAAATTTAAGTCCTAAGATCAACGATATTTAAATCCAAAGAAAAACTATAATGTTGTTTTTTGTTTAGAAATGAAAACTGACAATGAAAAATTTTAAATTTTGAAAAAAGCCTGATAAAAATGAAACACCTTTTTAATAACTGAACAAATTCAATGAAAATCACATAACTGCCATAGAAATCTGACTTTCTTCTTCCTCTCACTAACCTCCCTGTGCATCTCAGAGACTCAGGCTTGGTGCTGTAGTCATTATTCACTGTGTGCAGTTTGTAATGTAAAAAGAAAACACCTCCAATAACAAAGTCTCCATCCACTGAGAATGCAGGTAAAAGAGGTCGATTCTGCAAGCTGCATTTGACTGATGAAGCTTCATTACTGACACCAGCAACAGTTTGAGTCTCAGATGGTTCAATTATTTGTTTTGTATCATTCAGAGACACAACCAATACAACAGACGTCAGTAAGTGAAGGCCAATGAAAACAAGTCTGGTCTCCATCACACACATGACTGTATTTCAATTTAAATGTGCTCTTACTGTTTTATATGCACCCTCGATGATATGTCAGCATGTTTATCAGTATCAAGATGCTCCCACCCAGCAAGCGTTGCTAGTCTTTTAATGGCTTATGTGAATTTCAGCTGTCAGTTGTTGTTTATTCTAGTCTTATTTTTTAGTGCCTCTTTGGATATAAATCAAAAGGCACTTCACAAGAACAATAAAAATTTTTAAAAGGATTTTAAAAAGATAATCATAAAAAGAGAGAATAAATATGATTAAAAAAATAAGAATAAAATTAAAACAAAAAACAAGGGAACCCAAAAAATACAGAATTGAGATCTAAATTTCCACAAAATGATGTGTATTGCTATTGATGAAAAATAACTCTAAATTACACACTTTAAATGTTTCACTAAAATTTTATTACAAGAAAACGTAAAAAATGTGTCAAAAAGAAAACCACAATAAGACAATTATAAGAATTTTGCTTTTAAATGTTCAAAGATTAATTTATGATTAAGTTAAAAATAGGATTACAGAACTTTCTGAAATAGTTACATGGAGTGTATACCTATCTGTTCTGTGGAGTACCCCAAGGCTCTGTTTTAGGTCCACTCCTGTTTTTATTATATATACACCCTCTTGG
Organism: Aphyosemion australe; assembly: GCA_006937985.1. NCBI lineage: Eukaryota > Metazoa > Chordata > Actinopteri > Cyprinodontiformes > Nothobranchiidae > Aphyosemion > Aphyosemion australe. The sequence continues at coordinate 471,526 of SSNS01000411.1, read as the reverse complement.
ACAGATAATTGATACTTTTCATGATGTCTCCTATCACCTATATGCAGATGACATTCAGCTGTACTGCTCCTTTAAGGATTCTGAGTTCTATAAACGGTCTGAACTACTAGAGTGCCTATCAGCGATCACTAGCTGGCTAGAAGATAACTTCCTTCAGTTAAACTCTGAAAAGACTGAATGTCTGATCATTGCCCCTGAGAGCATGGCTCCTGTGATTAGTCAACAACTTGGTCATTTAGCTTCTGCTGTCAAGTCAAACTTGAGAAATGTAGTTGTTGTTTTTGACCAATCAATGTCTCTTGAAGGCCACTCAAACTGTTTTTATCATTTGAGAAATATCTCCAAACTGCGAAGGTTGGTGTCAAAACTTGAAATTATTAGTTATGCCTTTATCTCCTCCCATCTAGATTACTGTAACACACTTTTCACATGTTTTAACAAAAAAGCCCTTGACCGCCTTCAGTTGGTCCAGAACTCTGCAGCGAGGCTCCTAACTGGAGCAAACAGAAGAGCTCACATCACTCCTATTCTGATGTCTCTGCACTGGTTACCCATTAACTTTAGAATTCATTTTAGAATCCTAACTAGAACAGACAGGGCTCTACATGGCCAAGCTCCTCCCTATGTTACTGAACTGTTAAAGCTTTATGCTCCAACCCGAGCCCTCAGGTCCACAAACCAGAACCTCCTAGAAGTTCCAAAGACCAGATGTAAAAGTCGAGGTGATCGCTCTTTCCAGGCTGTTGCACCCCGACTTTGGAATGAACTTCCTTTATCCTTACGTGTTACTGACAGTCTGGACACCTTTAGAAAGCAGCTGAAGACCCTTTTGTTTAAAACTGCTTTTACTTAAATCTTTTATGTTTTATTCTTTAACTCAAATTTATAATCATCTTTCATTTGTTTTATCATTTAATGACTGATTTCTTTTGTTGATCTTTGTGATTCTCTTTCTGTGATAAGTGCTATACAAATAAAATTTACTTACTTACTTTTATAAAACTTTTGTTAGGACCAAATTATAATCTTCTCTGTCTGATAATTTTGAACTTCTGATATTACACATTTAAATTTTATTCATTAGAGATTTCTTGGAGTTCTTCTCTGGCTGAAATAAGATGATGAAACACTTTGGAGCAAATATACACAGAATCAGTCCAAAACTGGAGGCCAGAATAGCAAATATCTCCACAGCTACAGTAAATTTTCCAGGAGAGCTGACATATGCTGGGATGAAGGTGAGCCACACTGCACAGAATATCAGCATGCTGAAGGTTATCAGCTTGGCTTCATTAAAATTATCAGGTAGTTTCCGAGCTAGAACAGCTAACACAAAGCAGAAAACAGCCAGCAGGCCAATGTACCCGAGCACAGCCCAGAACCCAACAGCAGAACCTAATGCACATTCCAGGATGATCTTCTCCTTGTATGTGCTCAGATTTTTCATTGGGAATGGAGGGCTGAGTAACAACCACACAGTACATATTATAACTTGAATAAATGTGAAAAACACAACAGTCATTCTTTGCTGTGGAGGCCCAAACCATTTCATGACATTACTACCTGGAAGTGTAGCTTTAAAGGCCATTAAAACCACTACAGTTTTCCCAAGAACACAGGAGATACAGAGAACAAAGGTGATCCCAAACGCTGTGTGTCGCAGCATGCAGGACCAATCAGAGGGAGCTCCGATGAAAGTTAATGAACATAAGAAACACAGAGTCAGAGAGAAGAGCAGCAGGAAGCTCAGCTCAGAGTTGTTGGCTCTGACAATTGGAGTTGTTCTGTGATGAAAGAAAATAGCTGCTGTTATGATGGCCAGACAGGCCCCACTAACAGAGAATGCAGCCAGGATGATTGCCAGGACTTCATCATAGGAAAGAAACTCCACAGGTTTGGGGAAACAAGCATCTCTTTGTGCATTAGGCCAGAATTCACTGGGACATGGGAAACAGTCAAGGGAATCTAAAAGCAAGAAGCAGAAAGAGTTGGTGTTTGGATATTTATTTCAATAGATTTATAAGTAAAAAAAAAATTTACTCACCTGTCATGTTACTAATCTCTCCTTCAGGACATGGTATACAATCATAGCAGCAGATGGGTTTTCCTTTCTGCAACACTTTTCGAGTTCCTGGAGGACAACTCTCAGAGCACACTGATGCTGGGACCTGTTAGAAAGATGTGAAAATCTTTTAAAATGTTAATTTTTTTTCTGCAGGTCATGAAACAATAACTGCTTGCTCCTTACCTGTGTGCCACCATCCATCCAAGTTATGTTCCTGTTGATACGAAACTCCTGTCCTTTAGGCAGTGATGCATCATAGTACCCTACTGTTACCAGCTCAATAACTCCACTCTCACTCTTCTGCCAGTTAATCAGCTCATAAAAAGCTACAGGATCCCCGTTAGCATCAAACGACACAGGATAACCATTTTTTGAAATGTTGATTTTCTTCATTACAGAAAGAAACTGTAAAAATAGAAGTGGAAAAACGTCCAGAAATGACTAATCAAATCTAAAAGTCTTTCATGAGAATGGTTTCGACTTTGTATTTGCAATCACCTGTTTGTGATCTATACTAATTTCTTTGTCACACTGAATGGTGAAGTTTGTTTCCTGACACACTGCATTGTGAATAGCATGAGCTATTGCATAAACAGCCTTGTACACCATGTTAGTGATTCTTAACTGAGATGTGTCAGTGTACGAGCTGTTCAGGGTCTTTATGTCTTCAGTTCCATCACACACTCTTTTGTCTGATTCCACTCCTAAAAACAAGTTAAGACAGATTTTATTGTTAATTTTGTGTCTACTCATGATCAAAATGTAAATAAAATTGTCATTCCAATATAAACACTCATCTGCCATTATATTAGGTGAGATCTCAAACTGAGACAGTGAAAAAAATGCTAAATTAATTATATGTGCATTTGGTTTTTGCAATCCCAAATAACAAAAAACACGTTTCTGATCATAAAAAAGAATAATTTCCAACTGCATGCCACTGCTAGACAATCAAATAAAAAACAAAAACAGTGATATTTTCTTGTGGGTATCATTATTAGTAGGGCATCACCACAACCATCCTCTCACTTTTTGTCAAGCTGCAGTTGAATGCATCCTCCCAGAACTCAGTAAAAACAGGGGAGGCAGCTACTTCAGAGGGAGAAAGATCCAGTAGGAACTCTTTTAGACCTGGGATGACTGATTGCTGAATAGCAAACCCGATGGCTCCTGCACAGAAGCTGTACGCCATCAATTGAGGGTCAGTTATCCAGTCCTCACTTCCTATCCACTGACGAGGAGGTGGAGGCTCCAGGGCCAGCTCCTCTAAAAGAACTGTCAAATCTCCAGACTCTATGAATGCAACGATAATCAGTGCTGTTGACCTGCAGAGGCAACAAAATGTTTTGTCTTAATTCATATCATTATAAATATTAATAATAATAATAGTAAATTGTATTTGCTGGCACATTTTAAGGCACCCAAGGTCAATGAAGGATGATAAGAACAAGACTCAGCAATTACAGGTGAAAGAAAAATAGAAGTTAGATCGAGTCAACATAAGAACAGGTGTAATGCACACTTTCAGGTAAGAGTGAGTATGCAAGTTTCAGCATTTGAATGTGGTGCTGCAGTGTGTGTGTGTGTGTGTGTGTGTGTGTGTGTGTGTGTGTGTGTGAGGGAGTTCCATAGTCTACACTCTAAGAAATGAAATGTTGATTTTACTTAACCACGTTATGTCAACTGGTTCCACTAAATCTAGTTGCTTAAATCTAAAGAGTAATCCACGTTGTTATGTTAAAGTAAATTAGTATTACTCTTCAGATTTAAGCAACTGTTTAGTGGAACCAGCTGACATCATTTGGTTAAGTAAATTCAACATTTACTTTTTAGAGTGAGCAGCTGAAGGCCCGAGCATGGAACTGAGGTGTGATGAGGGGATGGTTAGAGCTCAAGCAGAATTTGAACTGAGTGCTATATATTGATTATTTTCAGTAACAGTAATTACTTTTAGTCCCATTATTATTGTTGAATAAAGGACAACGTTTTTCTAATTTAATTGTATGTAAGATTTCTCTGAAGCTTCACATGAACACTAAAAACACAATCAAAATAATTGTTGTAAAAACCTGCGGATGACATCAGCTACCCTCTGGATCTTTTTATGTGAGTTGGTCCGATAGAAGGATTCTGAATATTCCACACAGATTCCCTCTCTCTGCGCTGCAGCGAGAAAAGACGCCATCCCATAATTCCCATAATCTGTGTCAGAGCGGACAGCACCTATCCAAGTCCAGCCAAAGTGTTTCACCAGCTTGGCCAGTGCATCAGCCTGGAACTGGTCACTGGGAATTGTTCTGAAGAAAGTTGGGAACTGCTGCTTATCTGACAGACAGGCACATGTAGCAAAGTAACTGACCTATAAGAATAAGGAAAATGTTTTAGTAAAACTGAAGAATTTGCAAATAAGCACAAACCTTTTAAATTTTCACCCAAAAGTAAATTCAGACATCCTACCAGTGGGATGTTAAAAGGCCCGATGATGCGAGACAGGCTGATGGATGTCGTAGAGCCAGAGTCTCCAACAACAGCCATCATCGCACCAGACTGGGAACAGTTGCTGTTTTTGTGAAACACAGCATCCTGACCATTTAAAATTTGAAATGAAATATGAGAAGCCATGAGGACTGATGCACACGAATCATAGATCTGATATCCGAGTCTGATGCCCGGCAGCAGCTCTGTGCTGTTGTTGATCTCCTCGATGGCAAAGATCATCGCAGATGAGAAAGTAAGTTCTGTGCCAATAAGACTGTATAGAATCAGAGGTTAGTGCTTACATTGAAAAAAACAGAATTAAAAGTGACAGAACATGGAGTTTAAATCACAAAATCAAAGAAATTTGAATTTTTTACAAAGACTGTATAGATATCAAACTGTAATGTAGCAAAAAAGCTGATAAAAAAGTTATAATGACAACATTTGATGGAAACCACATCATTTTTATGCACAAGAGGCTGACATTCTTTTTCAACCATCCTCTAACTAACCTCCCTGTGCATCTTAGAGACTCAGGCTTGGTGCTGTAGTCATTAATCTCAATGTGCAGTTTGTCGTGTAAAATGAAAACGCCTCCAATAACAAAGTCTCCATCCACTGAGAATGCAGGTAAGACAGGGGGATTCTGCAGGCTGCATTTGACTGGTGAAGTACCGACACCAGCTGTAGTCTGATCCCCTGAAAGCTCAATAGTTTGTCTCGCACCGTTCAGAGGCGCAGCTAATACAACAACGGACATCAGCTCCAACAAACACGCTGTTAAATTCAAGCCAATAAAAACAAATCTGGTCTCCATTCCTCACCTGCTTGCATTTCAATTTAAGCATGCTTTTTATTATGTGTACACCCCCTATTATACGTCAGGATGCTAATCAGGAACAAGATGCTGCCACCAAGGGATATTTGCATGTATTATTGAATGATGTATATTATTTTAATTTCAATAATATGTTTTCTTTTCTTGTCTCATTCCATTTTGGATGGTAAATGTATTTATTTTCTCTGTTCTTTGATGTTTGAATGACAAACAAGCTATAGATGTTTACCTGTCCTTGGTTTCAGTATGATTATTGCTTTTATCACTTGGCCTTATTCTGATTTAATCATTTAGATTTTCAATAATGCAGTTATTTTGGAAAATTTCTAGTAAATTAATAATATTTGTATTTTGTTTAAATACAATATTTCAGTTCTGCAGTTTGACTTAATCCTTAGTTTTCTTTTTTTTTTGAAAGGCACAATGTTTAAAAAACATTTGACTCATTTGCGCCATGCAGTTCAGAGTAGGTATTGCAGCTATGGTAGCCCACATGCATCAAAAGTCAGTGTGTCATTCTGGCGGTGCATGCATGGCTGCAAGGAGAAGGAGACATTGTAGCACTGACAGTTATTTTGGGGATCACAAAAAGAAAACGCCACACATCAGCTTTCAACTGTCAGCTAGTTTTATTTACTGTTTCTGCTTCTTCCTGCAGTCAGCGTCTCTCTCAGGGAATCCAGAGCCCTCTGTCCGTGTCCTGTGAATATATGTAGAACGAGCCTGATTGATCATTTGTAGCAGCTGTGTATTCTCACTCTCGTAAGGCTGCTATGCCGCGTCTGCAGCGTCACTTGTCTCCCTCTCCCCCACAGCTGTGCATGCACCTCCACAGTTATGAATGACTTCCAGATTTCAATCCAGCAATCACATGCGGTTAGAGCAGGGCAAGCAACCCAAGGGGAAGGAGCACAATTTTTCCAAACCAGCAAGGCTGCCATGGAGAGAAACGGTACAATAGGAAAAAATAACAGAAATTATCTTAGATTTATTAAGACATTTATTTTGTGATACAAACATTATGTTCACAGCGCTTTCTGAAAAAACCCTCAGCAGTTTAGTCCATACTCTTATTGGGATTATACCCTAATAATCTTTTTATGATAGTTTTGAGTTGCTGGTAATATATATTTAATTTTTACTCATTAAGGATTTCTTAGAGTTCTTCTCTGGCTGAAATAAAATGATCAAACACTTTGGAGCAAATATACACAGAATCAGTCCAAAACTGGAGGCCAGAATAGCAAATATCTCCACAGCTACAGTAAATTTTCCAGGAGAGCTGACATATGCTGGGATGAAGGTGAGCCACACTGCACAGAATATCAGCATGCTGAAGGTTATCAGCTTGGCTTCATTAAAATTATCAGGTAGTTTCCGAGCTAGAACAGCTAACACAAAGCAGAAAACAGCCAGCAGGCCAATGTACCCGAGCACAGCCCAGAACCCAACAGCAGAACCTAATGCACATTCCAGGATGATCTTCTCCTTGTATGTGCTCAGATTTTTCATTGGGAATGGAGGGCTGA
>SSNS01000411.1:452494-464605 GCA_006937985.1 Aphyosemion australe | reverse complement strand
ACAGTCATTCTTTGTTGTGGAGGCCCAAACCATTTCATGACATTACTACCTGGAAGTGTAGCTTTAAAGGCCATTAAAACCACTACAGTTTTCCCAAGAACACAGGAGATACAGAGAACAAAGGTGATCCCAAACGCTGTGTGTCGCCGCATGCAGGACCAATCAGAGGGAGCTCCGATGAAAGTTAATGAACATAAGAAACACAGAGTCAGAGAGAAGAGCAGCAGGAAGCTCAGCTCAGAGTTGTTGGCTCTGACAATTGGAGTTGTTCTGTGATGAAAGAAAATAGCTGCTGTTATGATGGCCAGACAGGCCCCACTAACAGAGAATGCAGCCAGGATGATTGCCAGGACTTCATCATAGGAAAGAAACTCCACAGGTTTGGGGAAACAAGCGTCTCTTTGTGCGTTAGGCCAGAATTCACTGGGACATGGGAAACAGTCAGGAGAATCTGAAAGAAAAAACAAAAATTCATTATGATTTAGCATTTACTACTAATTGATAGGTAAAACATAAAGATGTTACCTGTTGTGTTGCTAATCTCTCCTTCAGGACATGGTATACAATCATAGCAGCAGATGGGTTTTCCTTTCTGCAACACTTTACGAGTTCCTGGAGGACAACTCTCAGAGCACACTGATACTGGGAGCTTTTTTAGAAACACATGCAAAATGTTTATATCTGCTTCACTAATAAAGTTAACACATCTTCATCTGAACAAATCTGATCATAAAACTGCTTACTTGTGTGCCACCATCCACCCAGGTTATGTTCCTGCTGATATGAAACTCCTGTCCTTTAGGCAGTGATGCATCATAGTACCCTACTGTTACCAGCTCAATAACTCCACTCTCACTCTTCTGCCAGTTGACCAGCTCATAAAAAGCTACAGGATCCCCGTTAGCATCAAATGACACAGGATAACCATTACGTGATATGTTGATTTTCTTCATTAAAGAAATAAACTGAGAAAACAGTAGGACAACCAAAGGAAAAGAAAAGGCCAGTAATGAATATTTCCACAAACCTAAAAAAGGCTTTATGAGAACACCAAATCTCCCAAATGCACGATGTAGTTGTATTTACCTTTTTAGGCTCCATCCTAATAACTTTTTCACACTGAGTGGTGAAGTTTGTTTCCTGACACACTGCATTGTGAATAGCATGAGCTATTGCATAAACAGCCTTGTACACCATGTTAGTGATTCTTAACTGAGATGTATCAGTGTACGGGCTTTTCAGTGTCTTTATGTCTTCAGTTCCATCACATGTTAGTTTGTCTGATTGCCCTCCTAAAAACAAGAAAAAGCAATATTTTGTGTGTGTAAGCATGTCTGTGCAATTTAAAATATAAATACAGTTTCCTAAAATAAACATGCAACTGCCATTACAATAATCTTAGTCTGAAATGATGACAAAGTTGTTAAATTTACCATATGTGCATTTGGTCTTTTTATTTTTCCTGATAAATAAAATAAAATAAAGAGCATTTAATATCAAAAAGCATTTCTGATCATAAAATAAAGTAGTTCTGAACTGCATTAAACTAGACAAACAAAACAACAAAACAAGGCTCATTTAGTTGTGGGTATCATTATTAGTAGTTAATTATAACAAAAATCCTCTCACTTTTTATCAAGCTGCAGTTGAATGCATCCTCCCAGAACTCAGTTAACACTGAGGAGGCAGCTACTTCAGTAGGAGAAAGATCCAGTAGGAACTCTCTCAGACCTGGGATGACGGATTGCTGAATAGCAAACCCGATGGCTCCTGCACAGAAGCTGTACGCCATCAGTTGAGGGTCAGTTATCCAGCCCTCACTTCCTATCCACTGACGAGGAGGTGGAGGCTCCAGGGCCAGCTCCTCTAAAAGAACTGTCAAATCTCCAGACTCTATGAATGCAACGATAATCAGTGCTGTTGACCTGCAGAGGCAACAAAATGCATCTTAATCAACGTCATTATAGAATAACCATAATAAAAAACAAAGATTTTTTTCACAGTGACAATGTTAATTTTACTTTCCAACAGTCATATCACCATCTCTCTGAGAGTCCGCTTAAACATTAGAGACACATTAAAGATCTCTGCTGTAGTTACCTGCGGATGACATCAGCTACTCTCTGGATCTTGCCCTGTTGGTCTGTGCGATAAAAAGATTCAGAGTATTCCACACAGATTCCCTCTCTCTGTGCTGCAGCAAGAAAAGACTTCATCCCATTATTTCCATAATCTGAGTCTGAGCGGACAGCACCTATCCAAGTCCAGCCAAAGTGTTTCACCAGTTTGGCCAGTGCATCAGCCTGGAACTGGTCACTGGGAATCGTTCTGAAAAATGTTGGGAACTGCTGCTTGTCTGACAGACAGGCACACGTTGCAAAGTGGCTGACCTTAAGAAATAAAGAGACGTTACTAATCTTGTAGTAGTAAATCAGAAAAAAAATTTGTTTAAAATAACCTAATAGTAAAGTCAGAAATCCTACCAGTGGGATGTTAAAAGGCCCGATGATGCGAGATATGCTGATGGATGGAGTGGATCCAGAGTCTCCAACAACAGCCACCACCACACCAGACTGGGAACAGTTGCTGTTTTTGTAAAACTCACGGTCCTGACCATTTACTAGTTGAAATGAAACATGTGAAGCCATGAGGACTGATGCACAAGAATCATAGATCTGATATCCGAGTCTGATGCCTGGCAGCAGCTCTGTGCTGTTGTTGATCTCCTCGATGGCAAAGATCATCGCTCGAGAGAAACGCAGTTCCCGAGCAATAAGGCTGCACAGAATCACAGAGATCAATGCTGACATTTGCATAAAAATAAAATATGAGGAAATAAAAAGTGACATTACATGAAGTTTTAATCCCAAAATCTGAATGAATTATTTAGTAGCAAGACTGTAAGATGATGAACATTGCTCTTTTGGTGAAAAGCCCTCACTAACCTCCCTGTGCATCTGAGAGACTCAGGCTTGGTGCTGTAGTCGTTCATCACTGTGTTCAGTTTGAAGTGTAAAAAGAAAACACCTCCAATAACAAAGTCTCCATCCACTGAGAATGCAGGTGAGACAGGGGAATTCTGCAGGCTGCATTTGTTTGAAGAAGCTTCAGCAACAGTCTGATCCTTTGCAAGTTGAATCTTTTGTTTCACACCATTCAGAACTGCACCCAGAACAACAACAGACATCAGCTCCAACAAGCACACTATTAAGTTAAGTCCAATAAAGACAACCCCGGTCTCCATTACTCACCTGCTTGTATTTCAATTCTAGTGTGCTTTTATTGTTTTATCTACTTCTTCTATAATACGTCACTGTTGATCACAATTAAGATTATCTTACTCTCACTCTTCCTTTGATGACCTGAATGAGGGCCAGGGACCCTTATAGGAGCATTCTTTCCCCCCAAGGACACCCTTACATGTTTTAACCAGGTTTACCTTTTATTTTTTTCTGGGGCATGTAATCTTTACCCTTTCACTGGAACAACATATTTGTTTTATTCTTGAACTAAGGTTGGCTTGTGATGAGAGGCCGCCTTAACCTGTTTGAATTCACCACTTCAGTTATTACACATTTTAGTCTTCTATTGTTATTCTTGATGAAGCCAGACTAGAGAAAACTGCCATCGAACTTCTAATTTCAGCTGGTTCGGCTTCTGCATTACTCGATGAACTGGACGGTCTTAAAATTGTGTTCTTTGTGCAAATTAGCTCGACCACAGGAGATGCATATGCAGTGCATCATCCCATTCTACAATATAGGTTGCATAGACCCCTAATTTATGGCTCATTGACCCCTAGGGGTCTAGGTACCCCGGTTTTAGGGCCACTGCGTTAGACTAACCGCAATAAAAGGCCAGTCTAAAATGTACACTTTGTCTACCTGTATCTGAACTCTCACTATTATGTGCTGAACTTTCTCAGTGGCATTTTTGCATAGCCTACATCTTGGGTTCGGTCGGATAGGGCAGACCATCATGAGTGCCTCTGTATTGTCCTGTCAGCATAACAGTAGTGAGGACAGCAAATCACCTCAGTTTAAGGCACACTTGACGGCAACTTTTACAGTTGGCTTCCAATTGCCCTTGATAGTTGTCTTCCACATTCTAGTGATTTGTTGGTGAATGCTCTTACTGCTGTACATTTTCAAGTATTGCAGGATCTATGAGTGTAGCGTTGAGTCATAGGCAGTGTTGTAGTGAATCCAGGTGATGCACAGGTTAGTGTGTCTGAGCTTACAGTCCCTGGCAGAAGTTCTGTCAACCAGCATTTGCTGTTTGGCTCTTATTGTTGCTGCCAACTCCCTTCTGATTTTGCACTGCATGGTGCACATCACCATCTCAGCACTAGAAAAGCTGTACCTTTGCTGAAAAGTTGGTGGACAGACCAGCTTGAAAAGCAAAAAATTTGGCACCAAGCTACAGAAAACATTGGAGTTGTTTGAGCTTTCACTTTTATCTTTCCGCTAACTCAAACACTCCACCAAATTTTACTTAGTGAGACAGGCTGGGATGAGGCCATTTCTGCTCACACTGAATTTCTAGTGTATAGCTTTCATCCAGCTGTGTGGCTACGTTCATCAGACCAAACATTAAGAATTTAGAGAAATCTCTCCATATGGGTTTTGGACGACTGTTCTTCACTTTCTCAGACAGGTTGTGACTCCATTAGTTGCTCAGGCAGTGGTGTCTATCCCACTTTCATGGTGGATTAGCATGCAGGGAAGGCTCCAAGCATCAGCCATATTGACATTGAATGGTATCTCTAAAACAGCGCAACTGCACAGGTTTACTGCTTGACACCTATGACGAGTACGCGCAGAGAACATGGGCAAAATTACCAGCTCACCAAAGACATTAAATTCAGAAATGCTGATTGGTCAGACATTTATTATTTCTCCCTAGCAACCAAATGTTATTGGCAGTTTAGCTACACTTCAGGGGTGCTTTGGTGAGCACCCATGAAGTGAAGCTATATGAGTTTGTTAAGGAAATTCACTGTTGAATGAGAGTCATATATATGTGTGTGTATATATATATATATATATATATATATATATATATATATATATATATATATATATATATATATAAAATTTATTTATTTTCTTTCTTAGTATTGTCAAATTTAAAATATTGTGCTTCACAGCACTGGCTCAGAATGAGACACTGGGAAGGGGCACACGGTGTGTGTGCGTGCGTGCGTGCGTGTGTGTGACCCAAATGTGGAAGTACTGATGCTGCGTCATAGGAGACGCGGTTAGTAATAGTAACTCATGTAATTCTCTGTATTGTTCTCATGCTGCCTCCCTGGACCAGGCCGCTCTTGAAATTGAGATTGAATCTCAACGAGTCGTTCAGCTGGTGAAATGAAGATATGATGATAAATAAAATATTACCATGAATATTTTATTACATTTGGGCATTAAAGAATATTTGTCAAATAGAACAAACATCACAGTAATGAGATAGTATTGACATAATATTCCAAAAATTCTTGAGAATTAAGTAGTGATTTAAAAAAAATTGATTACAGAACAATTCTTAAATAAATGTTGGTAATTTAAACACATTGGAATTGCACCACATACAACTTTTAAACATGTTTTAAAACTTTTGATGTTTTAAATTTAATTTTTATTGATTAAATTTTTTTTAACGTTCTTCTCTGGCTGAAACAAGATGATGAAACACTTTGGAGCAAATATACACAGAATCAGTCCAAAACTGGAGGCCAGAATAGCAAATATCTCCACAGCTACAGTAAATTTTCCTGGAGAGCTGACATATGCTGGGATGAAGGTGAGCCACACTGCACAGAATATCAGCATGCTGAAGGTTATCAGCTTGGCTTCATTAAAATTATCAGGTAGTTTCCGAGCTAGAACAGCTAACACAAAGCAGAAAACAGCCAGCAGGCCAATGTACCCGAGCACAGCCCAGAACCCAACAGCAGAACCTAATGCACATTCCAGGATGATCTTCTCCTTGTATGTGCTCGGATTTTTCATTGGGAATGGAGGGCTGACTAACAACCACACAGTACATATTATAACTTGAATAAATGTGAGAAACACAACAGTCATTCTTTGTTGTGGAGGCCCAAACCATTTCATGACATTACTACCTGGAAGTGTAGCTTTAAAGGCCATTAAAACCACTACAGTTTTCCCAAGAACACAGGAGATACAGAGAACAAAGGTGATCCCAAACGCTGTGTGTCGCAGCATGCAGGACCAATCAGAGGGAGCTCCGATGAAAGTTAATGAACATAAGAAACACAGAGTCAGAGAGAAGAGCAGCAGGAAGCTCAGCTCAGAGTTGTTGGCTCTGACAATTGGAGTTGTTCTGTGATGAAAGAAAATAGCTGCTGTTATGATGGCCAGACAGGCCCCACTAACAGAGAATGCAGCCAGGATGATTGCCAGGACTTCATCATAGGAAAGAAACTCCACAGGTTTGGGGAAACAAGCATCTCTTTGTGCGTTAGGCCAGAATTCACTGGGACATGGGAAGCAGTCAAGAGAATCTAAAAGGAAAAACAAAAATTCATTATGATTTAGCATTTACTACTAATTGATAGGTAAAACATAAAGATATTACCTGTCATGTTGCTAATCTCTCCTTCAGGACATGGTATACAATCATAGCAGCAGATGGGTTTTCCTTTCTGCAACACTTTATGAGTTCCTGGAGAACAACTCTCAGAGCACACTGATGCTGGTACCTTTTATAGAAACACATGCAACATATGTCTTTTACAACTGCTGTTAGTGACAAAGTTATCACATCTTCATCTGAAAAAAATCAAAATTAAAAGCTGCTTACTTGTGTACCACCATTCATCCAGGTTATGCTCCTGTTGATACAAAACTCCTGTCCTTTAGGCAGTGATGCATCATAGTACCCTACTGTTACCAGCTCAATAACTCCACTCTCACTCTTCTGCCAGTTGACCAGCTCATAAAAAGCTACAGGATCTCCGTTAGCATCAAATGATACAGGATAACCATTCTGTAAAATGTTGATTTTCTTTATCACAGAAATGAACTGCAAAGACAGGAGAATGAAAAGAAAAAGAAAAAGGCCAGTAATGAATATTTCATCAAAAGGGTTTTATGAGAACCCCAAATCTCCTGAATTTACTATGCAGCTGTTATTACCTGTTTGGGCTCCAAACTGATGTCTTTTTCACACTTAGTCGTGAAATTTTTATCTTGACACACTGCATTGTGAATAGCATGAGCTATTGCATAAACAGCCTTGTACACCATGTTAGTGATTCTTAACTGAGATGTATCAGTGTACGGGTTTTTCAGTGTTTTTATGTCTTCAGTTCCTTCACACATTCTTTTGTCTGATTCCACTCCTAAAAACAAGCAGACATTCGATAAACCACATTATATTTTAACATTTACTTTTACTTTTTGCGTAAGCACATGCTTCTTTGTGAAATGCATGAAACATATTCTCCTGCTAAAAAAAACATGGAACTGCCATTGCATTAAGCGAAACCTCAATCTGAGAACATGAAAACGTCAAGTTTACCATATGTGCATTTGTTTTTTGCCATTTTTCCTAGTAACATAATGATAAATGTAAATAGAGTAGTTTTAAACTGCATGCAACTGCTACACAACCAAAAAGTAAAATAATAATAAATATAATAATAATTGTCATTATTGGTCCTCTCACTTTTTGTCAAGCTGCAGTTGAATGCATCCTCCCAGAACTCAGTTAACACTGAAGAGGCAGCTACTTCAGTAGGAGAAAGATCCAGTAGGAACTCTCTCAGACCTGGGATGACGGATTGCTGAATAGCAAACCCGATGGCTCCTGCACAGAAACTGTACGCCATCAGTTGAGGGTCAGTTATCCAGCCCTCACTTCCTATCCACTGACGAGGAGGTGGAGGCTCCAGGGCCAGCTCTTCTAAAAGAACTGTCAAATCTCCAGACTCTATGAATGCAACAATAATCAGAGCTGTTGACCTGCAGAGACAACAAAATTCATTGTTTAAATTAATATAATTTAAAATTTTTCCCAGATACTCATTCAAGCTCATCTTGTATTTCTCTGAGGGTTCATGTAAACACTAGAAGCACAATACAGATCTCTGCTGTAGTTACCTGCGGATAACATCAGCTACTCTCTGGATCTTGCCCTGTGGGTCTGTGCGATAAAAAGATTCAGAGTATTCCACACAGATTCCCTCTCTCTGTGCTGCAGCAAGAAATGACCCCATCCCATAATTTCCATAATCAGAGTCTGAGCGGACAGCACCTATCCAAGTCCAGCCAAAGTGTTTCACCAGCTTGGCCAGAGCATCAGCCTGGAACTGGTCACTGGGAATTGTTCTGAAAAACGTTGGGTACTGCTGCTTGTCTGAGAGGCAGGAACATGTGGCAAAGTAGCTGATCTTAAGGAACAAAGATGATGACGTTACAAATCTTGTAGTAAATCAGAATAAAGTATAAATCAGACTTCCTACCAGTGGGATGTTAAAAGGCCCGATGATGCGAGATATGCTGATGGATGGAGTGGATCCAGAGTCTCCAACAACAGCCACCACCACACCAGACTCTGAACAGTTGCTGTTTTTGTAAAACTCACGGTCCTGACCATTTACTAGTTGAAATGAAACATGTGAAGCCATGAGGACTGATGCACAAGAATCATAGATCTGATATCCGAGTCTGATGCCCGGCAGCAGCTCTGTGCTGTTGTTGATCTCCTCGATGGCAAAGATCATCGCTCGAGAGAAACGCAGTTCCCGAGCAATAAGGCTGCACAGAATCACAGAGATCAATGCTGACATTTGCATAAAAATAAAATATGAGGAAATAAAAAGTGAGATTACATGAAGTTTTAATATCAAAATTAAAATGCACAGAGTAACTACATTGTCCTAAATTGTTTAAAAATGAATAGTAAAAGTAATTTGCTATTTAGCAAAAAAGGCTGAATTTCATGAATATGAATTCAATGTTTCTATCAGTCAGTTCCTCCTCTCACTAACCTCCCTGTGCATCTGAGAGACTCCGGCTTGGTGCTGTAGTCGTTCATCGCTGTGTGCAGTTTGTAGTGTAAAAAGAAAACACCTCCAATAACAAAGTCTCCATCCACTGAGAATGCAGGTGAGACAGGGGGATTCTGCAGGCTGCATTTGTTTGAAGAAGCTTCATTACTGACATCAGCAACAGTTTGATCCTCTAAAGGTTCAGTCTTTTGTTTCACACCATTCAGAACTGCACCAATGCACATCAACTCCAACAAGCACACCGTTAAGTTCAGGCCTGTAAGGACTAATCTGCTCTCCATTCCTCATCTGCTTGTATTTAAATGGGAGTGTGCTTTTGTTGTTTTATCTACATCCTTTATTAGACGTCATAATGTTTATCACAAAATGCTCTCACTCAGGGATCTTTGCTTATTTCTTTAATGATTTACGTGGTTCTCTTTGTCATTTCTTGACCTAGTACCATTTAAACTATGAAATATATTTATTTTTCCACCTTCTGTTTTAAGGATTGTTTTAAAAACAAGCTACAAATGTTCACCTGTCCTCAGTTTTAGGATGATTAATGCATTTTATGACTTGACCTTATTTAGTGTTAGTTGCAATAGCAATAAATGGAACCAGTGTTCCCTCGCCTGGACGCGGGTCACCGGGGCCCCCCTCTGGAGCCAGGCCTGGAGGTGGGGCACGCTGGCGAGCGCCTGGTGGCCGGGCTTTCACCCATGGAGCCCGGCCGGGCATAGCCCGAAGAGGAGACGTGGGTCCCCCTTCCCATGGGCCCACCACCCGTGGGAGGGGCCAAAGGGGTCGGGTGCGATGTGCAAAGGGCGGTAGCCGAAGGCAGGGACCTTGGCGGTCTGATCCTCGGCTACAGAAGCTAGCTCTTGGTACGTGGAATATCACCTCTCTGGTGGGGAAAGAGCCGGAGTTGGTGTGTGAGGTTGAGAGGTTCCGACTAGATATAGTTGGACTCACCTCAACGCATGGCTCTGGCTCTGGAACCAGTTTCCTCGAGAGGGGTTGGACTCTCTACCACTCTGGAGTTGCTCCCACTGAGAGGCGCCGAGCAGGGGTGGGCAAACTTCTTGCCCCCCATCTTGGTGCCTGTACGTTGGGGTTTACCCCGGTGAGCGAGAGGGTAGCCTCCCTCCGTCTTCGGGTGGGGGGACGGGTCCTGACTGTGGTTTGTGCTTATGCACCAAACTGCAGCTCAGACTACCCACCCTTTTTGGAGTCCCTGGAGGGGGTGCTGGAAAGCGCTCCTTCGGGTGACTCCCTCGTTCTGCTGGTGGACTTCAATGCTCAAGTGGGCAACGACAGTGAGACCTGGAGAGGTGTGATTGGGAGGAACGGCCCCCCTGATCTGAACCCGAGTGGTGTTCTGTTATTGGACTTCTGTGCTCGTCATGGATTGTCCATAACAAACACCATGTTCAAGCATAAAGGTGTCCATATGTGCTCTTGGCACCAGGACACCTTAGGCCGCAGGTCGATGATCGATTTTGTTGTCGTTTCATCTGATCTGCGGCCGCATGTCTTGGACACTCGGGTAAAGAGAGGGGCGGAGCTGTCAACTGACCACTACCTGGTGGTGAGTTGGCTTCGATGGTGGGGGAGGATGCCGGTCAGACCTGGCAGACCCAAACGTGTTGTGAGGGTCTGCTGGGAACGTCTGGCAGAGTCTCCCGTCAGAAGGAGCTTCAATTCCCACCTCCGACAGAACTTCGAACACGTCCCGGGGGAGGCGGGGGACATTGAGTCCGAATGGACCATGTTCCGTGACTCCATTGTCGAGGCGGCTGACCGTAGCTGTGGCCGCAGGGTGGCCGGTGCCTGTCGTGGCGGCAATCCCCGAACCCGCTGGTGGACACCGGCGGTTAGGGATGCTGTCAAGCTGAAGAAAGAGTCCTATCAGGTCTTTTTGGCCTGTGGGACTCCGGAGGCAGCTGATAGGTACCGGCAGTCCAAGCGGAATGCGGCTCGGGTGGTCGCAGAGGCAAAAACCCGGGCATGGGAGGAGTTCGGTGAGACCATGGAACAAGACTTCCGTACGGCTTCGAGGAGATTCTGGTCCACCATCCGGCGTCTCAGGAGGGGAAAGCAGTGCACTACCAACACTGTTTACAGTGGGGAGGGTGTGCTGCTGACCTCGACTCGGGACGTTGTGAATCGGTGGGCCGAGTACTTCGAAGACCTCCTCAATCCCACCGGCACGTCTTCCAGGATGGAAGCAGAGTCTGGGGATTTTGGGTTGGGCTCTCCAATCTCTNGGGGGGGTCCTGGAGGGTGCGTGGGAGTTCGCCCAACCAATCTACATGTGTTTTGTGGATTTGGAGAAGGCGTTCGACCGCGTCCCTCGGGGGGCCCTGTGGGGGGGGTACTCTGGGAGTATGGGGTACCAGGCCCCTTGATACGGGCTGTTAGGTCCCTGTACGACCAGTGTCAGAGCTTGGTCCGCATTGCCGGCAGTAAGTCGGGCTCGTTTCCAGTGAGAGTTGGACTCCGCCAAGGCTGCCCTTTGTTACCGATTCTGTTCATAACTTTTATGGACAGAATTTCTAGGTGCAGCCAAGGTGGTGAGGGGATCCGTTTTGGTGGCCTAAGGATCAGGTCTCTGCTTTTTGCAGATGATGTGGTCCTGTTGGCTTCGTCAGAACGTGATCTCCGGCTTTCGCTGGAGCAGTTCGCAGCCGGGTTTGAAGCAGCTGGGATGAGAATCAGCTCCTCTAAATCCGAGACCATGGTCTTGAGTCGGAAAAGGGTAGAATGGTAAATGGTGAATGGCCTGTATTTGTATAGCGCCTTCTTAGGGTTCTACAACCCCCCAAGGCGCTTCACAACACAATCAGTCACAAACAGAATGCCTTCTCCAGGTCAGGGACGAGGTCCTGCCCCAAGTGGAGGAGTTTAAGTATCTCGGGGTCTTGTTCACGAGTGAGGGAAGGGTGGAGCGTGAGATCGACAGGCGGATTGGTGCTGCATCTGCAGTGATGGGGGCGTTGTACCGGTCTGTCGTGGTGAAGAGAGAGCTGAGTCGAAAGGCGAAGCTCTCAATTTACCGGTCGATCTACGTTCCTACCCTCACCTATGGT
>SSNS01000411.1:429496-442391 GCA_006937985.1 Aphyosemion australe | reverse complement strand
GCTGCAGTTGAATGCATCCTCCCAGAACTCTGTAAGTAAAGAGGAGGCAGCTACTTCAGATGGAGAAACATCCAGTAGGAATTCTCTCAGACCAGGGATGACAGATTTCTGAATGGCAACTCCGATGGCTCCTGCACAGAAACTGTACCTCATCAGGTGTAGATCTGTTGCCCAGGACTCACTTCCTATCCACTGACGAGGGGGTGAGGGCTCCCGAGCCAGCTCCTCAAACAAAACACTCATTTCTCCGGAAGATGCAAATGTCACAACAACCATTGCTGTTGATCTGCAAGAACATTAAATGTACTGAGTTTATTAAACCTAAATGTATTTTAATTCAGTAAAGTGGTTTCACATTATTACTAGATATGCAATCAGTGATATAGACACCTGCGGATGACATCAGCTACTCTCTGGATTTTGCTTAGTGGGTTGGTCCGATAGAATGATACAGAATATTCCACACAGATTCCCTCTCTCTGTGCTGCAGCAAGAAAAGACGCCATCCCATAATTTCCATAATCAGAGTCTGAGCGGACAGCACCTATCCAAGTCCAGCCAAAGTGTTTCACCAGCTTGGCCAGTGCATCAGCCTGGAACTGGTCACTGGGAATTGTTCTGAAAAATGTTGGGAACTGCTGCTTGTCTGACAGACAGGAACATGTGGCAAAGTGGCTGACCTTAAGAAAAATATAAATGATTTTAGTTTCTTATATTAACAGAAAGTGGATACATATTTGCATCATATTCTTTAACAATTGAAGGTGAAAAAAAATCCAAAACTCATTAGAAGCATATTTTAAACATTTTTGCAATCAAATCAGACTACTTACCATAGGGATGTTGAAGGATCCGATGATGCGTGACATGCTAATAGATGGAGTGGATTCAGACTCTCCAACAACAGCCACCACCTTACCAGATTGAGAACAGTTGCTGTCTGTGTAAAACACAGGGTCCTGACCATTTGAAATTTGAAATGCAGCATGGACGGCTACAGGCACTGAGGCGCATGAGTCATAGATCTGATATCCGAGTCTGATGCCCGGCAGCAGCTCTGTGCTGTTGTTGATCTCCTCAATCGCAAAGATCATTGCTTGAGAAAATCGCAGCTCTCGAGCACTAATACTGTAAAAAAAAGAAAAGTGAGAAGTATTTTTACACAATTTGTACACAAAGTAAATCATAAAACATAATAAAAATATGACAATAGATAAAACAACTAAAATACACCCAGACATACAAACCCTCACAAAACTTTGCTGTTCAAATATTAAAGACCTAAAGCTGCAATGCATCTGTAAATACTGCAGATCAAAGGTTGCTCATCCAAGTAAAAATACATTAGGTCATCAGTTCTTTAAAACATAAAATGAAAAGTAAAACAAAAAATGTTTTTATTTCTAGTTCTAGTTCAATGTCTTTTATTTGTATGGAAAAAAAGTATTAAAAAATGTGAAATTGTGTTTTTTTTTCCAACATCCCAGCAATTATTGCAGAAAATGACATCATTTCATTCATACACAAAAAGCAATTTCACTTATCTAAAACAAAAACTCAAGCATCTTATTCTTACTAACCTCCCAGTGCATCTGGAAGGTTCAGGTTTGTTGGAGTAGTTATGAATCACTGCATGCAGATTGTAGTGAATAGAGAAAACACCTCCAACAACAAAATCTCCATCCTTTGAAAATTCAGGTAAACGAGTGGTACCCTGTAGGATGCATTTCATTGATAAATTCTCTGCACTGATCCTAGAACCACTCACATTCTCTGTAGGCTCAACTTCTTGTCGTAGAATATTTCCAGAGCCACCAAAGACCACTGATATCAGCTCCATCAAACCCACTGCTAATGTGAAGTCAGTAAAGACAGATCTGATCTCCATTTCTAAACTGTCTCTGGTTTGAATTAAGTATGTTCTTTTATTTGTTTAAGTACCGCCTCTGTTTTACATCATCAAAGATACATGTCCTCACCTCTTCTCTGATTTTTTTATATTCTTTTTAATTATTTAAATTTACCAGAAGTACATGAACCCTTCCTTAATTAGCCTGATGAGTTTTTTAGTGTATGAGTGTTTTAAAATATATAAATGTAAGTACATGTTTGTTTTTGGATGGTTCACTTTACCGATTTCACTGAGAAAAAAACATATATGGTAACACTTTACAAAAAAGTATGCAAAATTGTGCTTCATTACTATAGGGAACGACTTAGGGGGTAATGAGTAACGAAGCAGGGATGGATAGGTAGTTAACCAGTACTTACTGGTAAACACCCAGCAGTCTTATTCAGAGGCTAATAGTTATCTATGAACGCAATAAGGAATGAATTCCAGACGAATGTAGTGCCTGTAGACTGTTTTGTAAACTTCATGAAGGATGCAGATAATTTGCAATGTCACAGTGATTTAACATCCCTGTGTCATCTTGATTTCACTTGTCTGTCATTGCCTCGTCCCTTGTCGGCATCCGTCCATCTCGACAGAAAATGGAAAGTGAAGCTTCCTCCCGAGTACTTACTGAGGAACTAATCAGTAACTACTAGGTACTTAACTATTACCTACTGCTTTTGTGTACCCTAAAGTAAAGTGAAGCTTCCTCCCAAGTACCTACTGAGGATATAATCAGTAACTACTAGGTACTTAACCATTAACTACTGCTTATCTTATACAATCTTGACAAATAAATGATTTATTAAAAAACAACTCTTTACATATATCATGCCCAAAACACACCCAAAACACACACACACACACACACACACCCCACTAAATCTGGTTATATTTCCATTCGTTAAAAACTTTGTACTGTTTGCGCATGTCATGAAGCATAAGTCCAAGAGGACCATTTCTGTGGGTTTTTGCCAGCCAATGAGTCCATTGTATTGTGGCAAGATGTTTAGGAGGGTTTAAGGTCA
The DNA here is from genome assembly GCA_006937985.1 of Aphyosemion australe. Classification (NCBI taxonomy): domain Eukaryota; kingdom Metazoa; phylum Chordata; class Actinopteri; order Cyprinodontiformes; family Nothobranchiidae; genus Aphyosemion; species Aphyosemion australe. Next base: position 439,469 of record SSNS01000411.1, on the reverse strand, counting down.
GTGGTGGAAGAGAGGTACCGGTCTCCACTCCAGATCGGTAGGTGGCGGTAATGCAGGTCATGTTGCTTCCGGGCGGCCAAAGATTATTTACTTTTTTGGGTACACAAAAGCAGTAGTTAATGGTTAAGTACCTAGTAGTTATGGATTAGTTCCTCAATAGGTACTTGGAGGAGGCTTCACTTTACTTTAGGGTACACAAAAGCAGTAGTTAATGGTTAAGTACCTAGTAGTTACTGATTAGTTCCTCAGTAGGTACTTGGGAGGAGGCTTCACTTTACTTTAGGGTACACAAAAGCAGTAGGTAATGGTTAAGTACCTAGTAGTTACTGATTAGTTCCTCAGTAGGTACTCAGGAGGAGGCTTCACTTTCCATCATCTGTCGAGACGGACGGATGCCGACAAGGGACGAGGACGTGACAGACAAGTAAAATCAAGATGATACAGGAATGTTAAATCACTGTGACATTGCAAATTATTTGCATCCTTCATGAAGTTTACAAAACAGTCTACAGGCACTACATTCATCTGGGATTCATTCCTTATTGCTTTCATAGATAATTATTAGTCCCTGAATAAGACTGCTGGGTGTTTACCAGTAAGTACTGGTTAACTACCTATTCGTCCCTGCTTCAATAATCATTACCCCTTAAGTCGTTCCCTAGTAACGAAGCACAATTTTGCATACCATATTGTAAAGTGTTACCATATATCCATACATATACATATACACTGCTCAGAAAAATTAAAGGAACACTTTAAAGAAACACATTAGATACATCAGATCTCAATATGAAGGTGGATATCTATACAAATGACGATATGGCAATGTCTTAGGAACAAAAGGATGCCAAGTCTTTTAATGGAAATATAAAAGTTTTCAGCCTACAAAGGGCTCAATTGTGTAGACACCCTAAAATCAGAGTTAAATGAAGATGTGGCAGACTAGTCCATTATTTCAAAAACTTAATTTCTGCAACTCAAAATGCTTTTCAGTACCTTGCGTGGCCCCCACGAGTTTGTGTGCATGCTTGACAACGTCGGGGCATGCTCCTAATGAGACAACGGATGGTGTCTTGTGGCATTTCCTCCCAGATCTGTGTGAGGGCATCCTTGAGCTCTTGTACAGTCTGAGGAGCAACCTGGCGCCGCCTAATGGACCGAAACATAATGTCCCACATGTTCTATTGGGTTTAAGTCAGGGGATCGTGAAGGCCATTTAATTGTTTCAATTCCTTCATCCTCCAGGTACTGCCTGCATACTCTTGCCACATGAGGCCGGGCATTGTCGTGCATTAGGAGAAAACCGGGACCTACTGCATCAGCGTAGGGTCTGACAAAGGGTTCAAGGATTTCATCTCGATACCTTAAGGCAGTCAGAGCACCATTTCCTAGGCAGTAGAGGTCTGTGCGTCCCTCCATGGATATGCCTCCCCAGACCATCACTGACCCACCACCAAACCTGTCATGTTGAACGACTTTGCAGGCAGCATAACGTTCTCCTTGTCTTCTCCAGACTCTTTCACGTCTATCACAGGTGCTCAGGGGGAACCTGCTCTCGTCTCTAAAAAGTACAGGGCGCCAGTGGCGGACTTGCCAATTCTGGTGTTCTTGAGCAAATGCCAGTCAAGTTCTACGGTGCTGGGCAGTGAGCACAGGGCCCACTACAGGACGTCGGGCCCTCAGGCCATCTTCATGAAGTCTGTTCCTGATTGTTTGGGTAGAGACATTCACACCAGTGGCCCTCTGGAGGTCATTCTGTAGGGCACGAGCAGTGCTCAGCCTGTTCCGCCTTGCACAAAGGAGCAGGTATCGGTCCTGCTGATGGGTTGTGGACCTTCTACGGCCCTGTCCAGCTCTCCGAGAATAACCGCCAGTCTCCTGAAATCTCCTCCATGTTCTGGAGATTGTGCTGGGAGACACATTAAACCTTCTTGCTGCAGCACGTGTGGATGTGCCATCCTGGAGAAGTTGGACAACCTGTGCAACTTCTGTAGGGTTAAGGAATCGCCTCATACTGCCAGTAGAGATAATTACTCAAGCCAAAACTAGCACGAGTGGAAAACCAGCCAAAAAAGATCAAGAGGGAGAAACTTGAAATGACCTCCACATGTTAAACCAGTCCTGTTTTGAGGGTTTTGTAATTGTTGCCACTTTAGTGCACCTGTCGTTAAGTCCATGAACACCAATACAGCTGAAAGTGATTAACAATGCCCTCAGCTGCTTAATCAACCAGAAAATTATCAGAGAGGTTTAATTGATTTCATGCCAGGCCCAATAAAAAAAGTGTTCCTTTAATTTTTGTGAGCAGTATATATATATATATATATATATATATATATATATATATATATATATATATGGTAACACTTACACTTACAATAAGGGTCCCTTTATTAACGTTAATTAGTGCATTATTAAGCATTACTAAACCATTAAATAAAGTATTAACAACTGCTTTTATGCATTACATAGCGTTAATAAACATATTATTTAATGCATTATTAAGCCATTAACTATTGTATATTACTGAACCTTAGTTAATGCAGTAATACGCATTAAATAATATTTAATTACTTAGCATCATGTGTTTTACTCTGCAGTAATTACCATGATAGTTGATGTGTTAATAAAGCCTTAATAAATACCCAAGTAATCATTCACTATGGTTGTGTATTTGCAGTGAATAAGCAGTAAGTAACAGCTAACTAATGCATCCACTTATCCTACCCTGTATTTTGGATGTTACTTGGATGGGCATCGGTAAAGTGAACCATCCAAAAACAAACATACTTAAATTTATAAATGAAAAAAAAAATCATACATTAAAAAGCTCATCAGGCGAATTAAGGAAGGGTTCATGTACTTCTGGTAAATTAAAATAATTAAAAAGAACATAAAAAAATCAGAGAAGAGGTCAGGGCATGTATCTTTGATGATGTAAAACAGAGGCGGTACATAAACAAATAAAAGAACAAATCTAATTCAAACCAGAGACAGTTTAGAAATGGAGATCAGATCTGTCTTTACTGACTTCACATTAGCAGTGGGTTTGATGGAGCTGATATCAGTGGTCTTTGGTGGCTCTGGAAATATTCTAAAACAAAAAGTTGAGCCTACAGAGAATGTGAGTGGTTCTAGGATCAGTGCAGAGAATTTATCAATGAAATGCATCCTACAGGGTACCACTCGTTTACCTGAATTTTCAAAGGATGGAGATTTTGTTGTTGGAGGTGTTTTCTCTATTCACTACAATCTGCATGCAGTGATTCATAACTACTCCAACAAACCTGAACCTTCCAGATGCACTGGGAGGTTAGTAAGAATAAGATGCTTGAGTTTTTGTTTTAGATAAGTGAAATTGCTTTTTGTGTATGAATGAAATGATGTCATTTTCTGCAATAAAAAAAAAACACAATTTCACATTTTTAATACTTTTTTTCCATACAAATGAAAGGGATTGAACTAGAACAATTGTTGAAGTTAGATAAAATAAAAGAATTTTTTGTTTTAATTTTCATTTTATGTTTTAAAGAACTGACCTAATGTATTTTTACTTGGATGAGCAACCGTTGATATGCATGCAGTATTTACAGATGCATTGCAGCTTTAGGTCTTTAATATTTGAACAGCTAAGTTTTGTGAGGGTTTGTATGTCTGGGTGTATTTTAGTTGTTTTATCTATTGTCATTATTTTATTATGTTTTATGATTTACTTTGTGTACAAATTGTGTAAAAATACTTCTCACTTTTCTTTTTTTTTACAGTATTAGTGCTCAAGAGCTGCGATTTTCTCAAGCAATGATCTTTGCGATTGAGGAGATCAACAACAGCACAGAGCTGCTGCCGGGCATCAGACTCGGATATCAGATCTATGACTCATGCGCCTCAGTGCCTGTAGCCGTCCATGCTGCATTTCAAATTTCAAATGGTCAGGACCCTGTGTTTTACACAGACAGCAACTGTTCTCAGTCTGGTAAGGTGGTGGCTGTTGTTGGAGAGTCTGGATCCACTCCATCTATTAGCATGTCACGCATCATCGGATCCTTCAACATCCCTATGGTAAGTAGTCTGATTTGATTGCAAAAATGTTTAAAATATGCTTCTAATGAGTTTTGGATTTTTTTTTTCACCTTCAATTGTTAAAGAATATGATGCAAATATATATCCACTTTCTGTTAATATAAGAAAACTAAAAACATTTATATTTTTCTTAAGGTCAGCCACTTTGCCACTTGTTCCTGTCTGTCAGATAAGCAGCAGTTCCCAACATTTTTCAGAACAATTCCCAGTGACCAGTTCCAGGTTGATGCACTGGCCAAGCTGGTGAAACACTTTGGCTGGACTTGGATAGGTGCTGTCCGCTCAGACTCTGATTATGGAAATTATGGGATGGCGTCTTTTCTTGCTGCAGCACAGAGAGAGGGAATCTGTGTGGAATATTCTGTATCCTTCTATCGGACCAACCCACGTAGCAAAATCCAGAGAGTAGCTGATGTCATCCGCAGGTGTCTATATCACTGATTGCATATCTTGTAATAATGTGAAACCACTTTACTGAATTAATATTCATTTAGGTTTTATAAACTCAGTACATTTAATGTTCTTGCAGATCAACAGCAATGGTTGTTGTGACATTTGCATCTTCCGGAGAAATGAGTGTTTTGTTTGAGGAGCTGGCTCGGGAGCCCTCACCCCCTCGTCAGTGGATAGGAAGTGAGTCCTGGGCAACAGATCTACACCTGATGAGGTACAGTTTCTGTGCAGGAGCCATCGGAGTTGCCATTCAGAAATCTGTCATCCCAGGTCTGAGAGAATTCCTACTGGATGTTTCTCCATCTGAAGTAGCTGCCTCCTCTTTACTTACAGAGTTCTGGGAGGATGCATTCAACTGCAGCTTGAAAACAAGTGAGAATATTTGAGTGATAGTAGACCACCAATTAAACAAAACATGTCCTGTTAGGTTGTTTTGATGATTATATTTGATGACCAACACATTTATTATTAAAAAACTACCAAGTAGAAAGATATTAAAACATTTTCATTTTTCGACGTTGAGGTCTCATTTAAAATAATGGCAACTACATATTTATATTTTTAATACCGGAACAGTAATCAGCTACTATTTGAATTGCATAAGGAGAAGAAATTTTAACCCTGAAACTTTGTTCACTTGTGTTTAGGAGTGGAATCAGACAAAAGAGTGTGTGATGGAACTGAAGACATAAAGACCCTGAAAAACCCGTACACTGATACATCTCAGTTAAGAATCACTAACATGGTGTACAAGGCTGTTTATGCAATAGCTCATGCTATTCACAATGCACTGTGTTGGAAAACAAATTTCACCACTAAATGTGAAAAATACATCAGTTTGGAGCCCAAACAGGTCAGTTCAAATGCATATCGACCTTCTGGATTTGTTAAATAGTCTTTACTGGCTTTTTTCTATTCCTGTCCCTTCTGTCTATTATTTTTATTAATTATTCCTCCTGATTCTCCCTGTCTCACTGTCTTTGCAGTTTATTTCTGTGCTGAAGAAAATAAACATATCACAAAATGGTTATCCTGTGTCGTTTGATGTGAACGGGGATCCTGTAGCTTTCTATGAGCTGGTCAACTGGCAGAAAAGTGAATAGGGAGTAATTGAGTTGGTAACAATAGGGTACTATGACGCATCACTGCCCAAAGGCCAAGAGTTTAATATCAACAGGAAGATAACTTGGGTAGATGGTGGCACACAAGTAAGAAGCTTTATGTTCATTAGTTTTCAACAGTGCCAGCTGCAAAATAAAAACTATACATTGTGTCTGACACAGGTTCCAGTGTCAGTGTGCTCTGAGAGTTGTCCCCCAGGAACTCATAAAGTGTTGCAGAAAGGAAAACCCATCTGCTGCTATGATTGTATACCATGTCCTGAAGGAGAGATTAGTAACACAACAGGTGAGACCATTGTGTTACTTTTAAATGATCTTTTTGAAATATCTGAATGTTGAAAGCTATTTCTGCTTCTTGCTTTTAGATTCTCTTGACTGCTTCCCATGTCCCAGTGAATTCTGGCCTAATGCACAAAGAGATGCTTGTTTCCCCAAACCTGTGGAGTTTCTTTCCTATGATGAAGTCCTGGCAATCATCCTGGCTGCATTCTCTGTTAGTGGGGCCTGTCTGGCCATCATAACAGCAGCTATTTTCTTTCATCACAGAACAACTCCAATTGTCAGAGCCAACAACTCTGAGCTGAGCTTCCTGCTGCTCTTCTCTCTGACTCTGTGTTTCTTATGTTCATTAACTTTCATCGGAGCTCCCTCTGATTGGTCCTGCATGCTGCGACACACAGCGTTTGGGATCACCTTTGTTCTCTGTATCTCCTGTGTTCTTGGGAAAACTGTAGTGGTTTTAATGGCCTTTAAAGCTACACTTCCAGGTAGTAATGTCATGAAATGGTTTGGGCCTCCACAACAAAGAATGACTGTAGTGTTTCTTACTTTAATTCAAGTTTTAATTTGTACTGTGTGGTTGTTACTCAGCCCTCCATTCCCAATGAAAAATCTGAGCACATACAAGGAGAAGATCATCCTGGAATGTGCATTAGGTTCTGCTGTTGGGTTCTGGGCTGTGCTCGGGTACATTGGCCTGCTGGCTGTTTTCTGCTTTGTGTTAGCTGTTCTAGCTCGGAAACTACCTGATAATTTTAATGAAGCCAAGCTGATAACCTTCAGCATGCTGATATTCTGTGCAGTGTGGCTCACCTTCATCCCAGCATATGTCAGCTCTCCTGGAAAATTTACTGTAGCTGTGGAGATATTTGCTATTTTGGCCTCCAGTTTTGGACTGATTCTGTGTATATTTGCTCCAAAGTGTTTCATCATTTTATTTCAACCAGAGAAGAACTCCAAGAAACAATTAATGAACAAAATTTAGCTCTAAAATTGCAAATGCCATACATAATTTATGTAAAAACTCTAAACATGAGTCACCATTACTTTCACATAATAAATATTTTACCTGGCATTTCTTTTTGTTCTGTTTCTAATCGTCATATTATGTTGGGGGCGTGTAATGAATTGAAATTTAATTGAAATCCAACCCAGTTGTATGTAAAAACAAATTGCTAAAGCAGCAATAAAAAAAACACTGGGGATGTCTGTTATTGGTCTACCTATAATATTGACCAATATTGGCAATGTCCGTCCGTCCATCCACAGAGTTGGCAACATATATATATATCCATCCATCCATCCATTTTCTTCCGCTTATCCGGAGTCGGGTCGCGGGGGCAGCAGCATTAGGAGGGAATCCCAGACCTCCCTCTCCCCAGCCACTTGGGCCAGCTCCTCCGGGGAATCCCAAGGTGTTCCCTGGCCAGCCGAGATACATAATCTCTCCAGCGTGTCCTATGTCTGCCTTTGAGTCTCCTCCCGGTTGGACGTGCCCGGAAAACCTCACCAGGGAGGCGTCCAAGAGGCAACCTAATCAGATGCCTGAGCCACCTCAACTGGCTCCTCTCGATGTGGAGGAGCAGCGGGTCTACTCCGAGCCCCTCCCGGATGACTGAGCTTTTCACCCTATCTCTAAGGGAGAGCCCAGCCACCCTGCGAAGAAAACTCATTTCGGCCACTTGTATCCGCGATCTTGTTCTTTTGGTCACTACCCAAAGCTCGTAGTGAACATAGCTGAGGGTAGGAACATAGATCGACCGGTAAATCGAGAGCTTCGCCTTTCGGCTCAGCTCTCACGACAGACCGGTACAACGCCCGCATCACTGCAGACGCAGCACTTCAGACGCAGCACAAATCCACCTATCAATCTCACGTTCCACCCTTCCCTCACTCGTGAACAAGAGCCCAAGGTACTTAAAGTCCTCCACTTGGGGCAGGACCTCGTCCCTTACCTGGAGAAGGCATTCTACCCTTTTCTGACTCAAGACCATGGTCTCGGATTTAGAGGAGCTGATTCTCATCCCAGCTGTTTCACACTCGGCTGCGAACTGCTCCAGCAAAAGCCGGAGATCACGTTCTGATGAAGCCAACAGGACCACATCATCTGCAAAAAGCAGAGACCTGATCCTTAGGCCACCAAAACGGATCCCCTCACCACATTAGCTGCACATAGAAATCCTGTCCATAAAAGTTATGAACAGAATCGGTGACAAAGGGCAGCCTTGGCGGAGTCCAACTCTCTCCCGAAACAAGCCCGACTTACTGCCGGCAATGTGGACCAAGCTCTGACACTGGTCGTACAGGGACCTAACAGCCTGTATCAAGGGGCCTGGTACCCCATACTCCCAGAGTACCTCCCACAGGCCCCCTGAGGGACGCAGTCGAACGCCTTCTCCAAATCGACAAAACACATGTAGATTGGTTGGGCGAACTCCCACGCACCCTCCAGGACCCCCCCAAGGGTATAGGGCTGGTCCAGTGTTCCACGGCCAGGACAAAAACCACAATGCTCATCCTGAATCCGAGGTTCGACTATCCGACGGACCCTCCTCTCCAGAACCCTTGAATAGACCTTACCAGGGAGGCTCAGGAGTGTGGTCCCCCTTTTTAAATAGGGGGACCACCACCTCGGTCTGCCAGTCCAGGGGAACTGCCCCCATGTCCACGCAATATCGCACAGCCGCATCAACCAACACAGCCCCACAACATCCAGAGCCTTAAGGAAATCCGGGCGGATCTCATTCACCCCCGGAGCCTTGCCAGCAAGGAGTTTTTTGACCACCTTAGTGACCTCGGCTCCATAGATTGGAGAGCCCAACCCAAAGTCCCCAGACTCTGCTTCCACACTGGAAGACATACCGGTGGGATTGAAGAGGTCTTCGAAGTACTCGACCCACCGATTCACAACATCCCAATCAATGGTAAGTATCGATGGGTTTAGGAAATGTTTGGACATATGTTAAAGTTACCTAGTTGATAAAATATAAGTAGTTTACACAAGCTAGGCTAGGCTAATTTTTAGCTAAGATGTGCATCAGTGATGAAACATTTATAAAGATCTTAAGTTTAAAAAAGCAAGCCTTGGGTGAAGATTCCTCTTTTGTTTTAGTTGTTTGCTAGCTGTCTAGCTACACATAGCTACATGCTGTGAGGACAGCAGATCTTCACTACGCAGGACAGATTTCTACTTAATAACAAATTGTGCCAAAAAAACTAAAATATCTGAAAAGGTAAACCTCAGATCTGTCATATTATGCCATTTTGAGAGAGAGGAGATGTAGATGAAGAGTTTGATGTATAATATGTGCATGGTATGTAAATGTTGGGTCATTAATGGAGTAAAAGCCGATACCGATATTTTCCGATATTAATGCCAATATCGACTGATATTTATGGTAGACCGATAATATCGGAAATCCCTAGTTTTTTTATTGCTGCTTAAGTGATAATATATTTGTTTTTACATACAACTTGGAAGGTTGGATTTCAGTTAAATTATTTCAATTCAAGCCCACAAAATATGACGATTGAAAACAGAACATAAGCAAAGGTCAGGTAAAATATTTATTCTGTGAAAATAATGGTGACTCGTCTTTACAGTTTTTATATAAATTATGTAAGACTTTTGCAATTTTAGAGCTAAATTTTATTCATTAAAGATTTTTTAGAGTTTTTCTCTGGCTGAAATAAGATGATGAAACACTTTGGAGCAAATATACACAGAATCAGTCCAAAACTGGAGGCCAGAATAGCAAATATCTCCACAGCTACAGTAAATTTTCCAGGAGAGCTGACATATGCTGGGATGAAGGTGAGCCACACTGCACAGAATATCAGCATGCTGAAGGTTATCAGCTTGGCTTCATTAAAATTATCAGGTAGTTTCCGAGCTAGAACAGCTAACACAAAGCAGAAAACAGCCAGCAGGCCAATGTACCCGAGCACAGCCCAGAACCCAACAGCAGAACCTAATGCACATTCCAGGATGATCTTCTCCTTGTATGTGCTCAGATTTTTCATTGGGAATGGAGGGCTGA
>SSNS01000411.1:396084-429419 GCA_006937985.1 Aphyosemion australe | reverse complement strand
ACAGTCATTCTTTGTTGTGGAGGCCCAAACCATTTCATGACATTACTACCTGGAAGTGTAGCTTTAAAGGCCATTAAAACCACTACAGTTTTCCCAAGAACACAGGAGATACAGAGAACAAAGGTGATCCCAAACGCTGTGTGTCGCAGCATGCAGGACCAATCAGAGGGAGCTCCGATGAAAGTTAATGAACATAAGAAACACAGAGTCAGAGAGAAGAGCAGCAGGAAGCTCAGCTCAGAGTTGTTGGCTCTGACAATTGGAGTTGTTCTGTGATGAAAGAAAATAGCTGCTGTTATGATGGCCAGACAGGCCCCACTAACAGAGAATGCAGCCAGGATGATTGCCAGGACTTCATCATAGGAAAGAAACTCCACAGGTTTGGGGAAACAAGCATCTCTTTGTGCGTTAGGCCAGAATTCACTGGGACATGGGGAACAGTCAGTAGAATCTGAAAGCAAAACCAAAAGTTCATTAAGATTTAGCATTTACTACTGACTGATAGGTCAAACATAAAGATATTACCTGTTGTGTTACTAATCTCTCCTTCAGGACATGGTATACAATCATAACAGCAGATGGGTTTTCCTTTCTGCAACACTTTATGAGCTCCTGGTGGACAACTCTCAGAGCACACTGATACTGGTACCTGTTTCAGAGATGAGGTATTTTAACTGTTATTCTTTTGCAGCAGTTCTTGAAATATTTATAGACATAACTTTCATAATTCTGCTCCTCACTCTTGTACCACCATCCATCCAGGTTATGTTCTTTTTGATATGAAACTCCTGGCCTTTAGGCAGTGATGCATCATAGTACCCTACTGTTACCAGCTCAATAACTCCACTCTCACTCTTCTGCAAGTTGACCAGCTCATAAAAAGCTACAGGATCTCCATTAGCATCAAACGACACAAGATAATTATTTTGAGAAAAGTTGACTTTCTTTAGTTCACTTAAAACCTAAAAACAGAGAAACAGGAAAGTTTCACTATTTTCCAGAAAATTGTGAAACTTTTTTTGTTGTTGTTTGCACTGACCTGCATCGGTGCCAATCTTGTGTATTTGTCACACTGAGTGGTGAAGTTAGTTTCCTGACACACTGCATTGTGAATAGCATGAGCTATTGCATAAACAGCCTTGTACACAATGTTAGATATTCTTAACTGAGATGTTTCTGTGTACGGGTTTCTGAGCATTGTAATGTCTTCAGTTCCATCACAAACTCTGTTTTTGACATTTGCACCTTAAATAAATAGGTCAATAGAAATACAGGTTATCTTATATGTCAAGCAGAAATTACAGTGATAACTTATAAAATCAAATTTTGTTGCAACAGACTATTGCATTACGTTTTAGACATCTTAATTATAGTTATGTATCTGGCAGACACTTTAAATGCTCTAAGAAAACTGTGTAGTTCACAATGCAGTCAATTAACTCTAATCCTAATCTACAATACATTGTTTTGGTCTGTGGGAGCAAGGAGCTGCTGAAATAGATTTTTTTTCTTTTATTAAATCATACAACTGTCATTTTTTTTATTTGTAGGGATAAATGTGTGGTTCTAAAAAAAGCATATAACATCTCACTTTTCCTCAAGCTGCAGTTGAAAGCATCCTCCCAGAACTCAGTCAGCACTGAGGAGGCAGCTACTTCAGATGGAGAAAGATTCAGTAGGAATTCTCTCAGACCTGGGATGACAGATTGCTGAATGGCAACTCCGATGGCTCCTGCACAGAAACTGAAGGTCATCAAGTAAGGGTCAGTTACCCAGGACTCACTTCCTATCCACTGGCGAGGTGGTGGAGGCTCCCGAGCCAGCTCCTCGAATAGAATCCTCATATCTCCAGAAGCAGTAAATGCGACAACAACAATGGCTGTTGACCTGCAGAAATGTTCAAATGTGTTAAACCTAAACTACTTTTGTTATCCTGTTTTGACCAGTCATAAAGATGTAGCTAATTACAAGATAATAAAACAATATCCAAACATTTAGGGTTTCATTTTCTAGAGGGTATAAACCTGCGAATGACATCAGCTAGTCTTTGGATTTTTCTCCTTGAGTCGGTCCGATAGAAGGATTCAGAATATTCCACACAGATTCCCTCTCTCTGTGCTGCAGCAAGAAACGATGCCATGCCATAATTTCCATAATCTGAGTCTGAGCGGACAGCACCTATCCAAGTCCAGCCAAAGTGTTTCACCAGTTTAGCCAGTGCATCAGCTTGGAACTGGTCACTGGGAATTGTTCTGAAAAATGTCGGGAACTGCTGCTTATCTGACAGACAAGCACAGGTAGCAAAATGACTGACCTAAAGAAAAATAAGTGAAAAACATGACTATTTTGCTTTCAAAATACCAAAAAAAAAAAAAAAAAAAAAAATCAGATGGTACATTTTACAACATCAATTTGCAAGAACTTTGTAAGATTTACTTGTGGCACAAAAAAAGACCCAATTATGCGTGACATGCTGATGGATGGTGTGGATCCAGATTCTCCAACAATCGCTGTCAAAGCACCGGACTGGGAGCAGTTGCTGCTTTTATAAAAAACTGGTTCCTGGCCATTTGAAAGCTGAAATGCGATGTGCACGGCCATGGGAACTGAGGCGCATGAATCATAGATCTGATATCCGAGTTTGATGCCCGGCAGCAGTCTTGTGCTGTTGTTGATCTCCTCAATAGCAAAGATCATTGTGCGAGAGAAGCGCAGCTCTCGGGGAAGAAGGCTAGACAGAATGAATTGGAATAGAGCAGACATTTACAAATTACAGGGAAAACTCATTTAAAACAACTTAATGACCACAAAGCAAATAATCAAATGCACACAAACAAAAATAAAATAGTCTATCAGGATGAAGAGCAGCTGATTTTGCTGTTAATTTTCGGAACTTTTTTGTTATTGCAAAGTTTAACTACCAGAATAATTAATATGACAATACATTATTAACCATAAATCAGCAGCTAAAGTTAATATTTGTTTAGCTTATAAAAACTAAATTTAATACATTTAAATCTAGTAAATATAAAAAATAGAAAGATTTCTAACTTTACATCATCTCATTTTCATCTTACTTACCTCCCTGTGCATCTTGGAGGTTCTGGCTTTGTGGTGTAATTATTAATTATTGTATGCAGTTTGTAGTGAATAGAGAAAAGACCTCCAATAACAAAGTCTCCATCCACTGTGAATGCAGGTAAACAAGGGCTACCCTGCAGGAAACATTTCACCAATGAAGACTCAAAACTCTCACCAGCACCAGTCAGAGCTTCTAGAGGCTCAGTCTTTTGTTTCAGACCATTCCCACACAAGACACCAGCTACAATCACCACTAGTAATTTCAGACCAATAGATACAGCTCTGATCTCCATTTTGTTGTATTTCAAAGTGTGTGTTTTCACTGGTTCAAGTATCTCCTCTATCATGGATAATTTATCAAAAGCGATGACGTCCTCACACAGGAATCTTTCTTTACGTTTTGAAACAATCTACATGGACTTAATTAAATGTACAGATGTGGACAAAATTGTTGCTACCCTTCGATTAATGAAAGAAAAAATCACAATGATCACAGAAATAACTTGAATTTGACAAAAGTAATAATGCATAAAAATTCTATGAAATTTAACCAATGAAAATCAGACATTGCTTTTCTGCCATGCTTTAACAGAATTATTTAAAGGGGTGGAAGAATGATTTTTATTTAAATTTGGAAACTGATCTTTGAGCCTCTATAAAGCAAAAACACTTTTTGGGAGCTTAAAATGCACCAGGAGCCCTGATAAATGGCCAAATAAAACACGCATAATAAGGCTCCTTATAAAAAGACCTGTTTTCCCCGCCCACTCCACCAGTGTGTGTGTGTGTGTGTGTGCGTGTGTGCGTGCGTGCGTGCGTGCGTGCGTGCGTGTTGGGGGATTTGAAGAGAGACAAGTGAAAGCAGAAACTGAAACTACAGTCAGGGTTTCTCAGTAAGTCCCCACTCAAGCCTTATAAAACATTGATTAATGGTTCAATTAACAAAAAGGCTTTAAAAACAATTGATATTTGCACAACATATAATTTATTTGAAATTTCTTTTATATTTGTTAACCCTGGCATATGTTCTGTGTTAAATTTTGTCTACATTTTGTGATTTTGTATACTATTCATATTTTCAATAAAGTTTTGAAAAAGAAAAGGCCCCACTCAAGCAATGAGTCAAGAATGAGTGTGTGGTAAAGACAGGCTGCTTGTATAAGAGTTGTTTAAGGGTTGCAGACGGCATGTGCCTCTATCTGGCATTTATCTACCTGTATAGTCTGGATTTTACCAGTGTATCCTGGAACCTGAGTGGTGAGTGCTCTTTTTTCTCTCTTTCAACAAGGCTAATGCTAGCTGAAGCTAACAGCTCAGGTTGGTGCTAACAGAGGCTCGGCTTACCGTGGCTCTACAGTAGCATTACTGCGACCTGTGTTTAAATACTGCTGACATTGAAGTAGGTTGGAACATGTAGATGTACAGTAGCATGGCTACCTTATGATGTGTTAAGGAAGGCTTGCTTGGAACAGGAGTTTTTCTCTTACCTTTTTTTTTTCTTTTCTAATTTACATAGTGTAATGGAGAAAATTTGATTCTTCTATTTATTTTATTTAATACAATTCTACAGTGGGACAATATTTCTGGGATCAGAGAAGTTGGGGTTACAGTCATAAATGGTCTGTCTCACAATGGCTTGGCCACAGCATAGTTGCTGGTGGGGGAGTGTTGCTTCTTCTCCTTTTGATGCAACCCCCTTCCTCACCTAGATAACACTAGCCTCTTTTATAAAACAATGCCGCCAATTTGCCGCAAAGCCGATGCGGCATCTGGGAGCCTAAGGTGGTTTATAAGAGCTCAAACCGTGGCGGTAATGTTGCGCAATCATGTCCGTTTTATAAAAGATTACGCGATGGCGGCATAAAGGGGGTATGGGGGCGGTCTCTGCACTGTCGCAGACTTCCGTTTATCTTGGACATAACTTGCCTTTTATTGCGATCGAAGCCGCACTCGTTAAGTTTTTATTTTAACAACCAGCTACAGGTGTGTGTCCTCCACCATCCCTGTGAGCTGTCAGATGATCTGAGCTGTAGATCTAACGGAGAAAAGCTCCCAGAGCACCGCAACACTCCAAATGATCATCTCAGCTGATTCTGTTTACAAAAGCAAAACTTAAGCCTGTGTTTACTTTCATTTTCTATATAGTTCCCAGCCGGAGCTCGGCATTAATTCATCACGTGGTCATGACACCTCCCTCTGTTGCGCCAAGCCTTAATGTGTGTTTATAAGACCAGCGAAGCCGCAATATTGCCGCAATATTACTGTCAAGCGTGGCGGCACGAATGCCGCAAAATTCCCGCAACGTGAAGCCACCATGGCGCGTTCATAAGAAACACGTTGCGGTAATATTACGCTGATTTGCCGGCATGGTGTGTCTTATAAAAAAGGCTACTGTAAGACCATCTTTTGTTTATTATCTCACTTGGGGGGGTCAAGGGGGATAAATAGAGTGGGAAGTCTCTGCTGGGCAGGACACACTGCTGAAACTGCTTTGGGAACGGTCTCTGTTGATTGTCTCCTCATTCTCATATTGCAATATTGGAATTAAAACCTTTTGATTGAATCATGGACTGCTTTCTCATTGCTTTATTAAAAAATTCCACAACAATAGAAAGTAGGTCACACACGGCTTTGACTTTTTGGCAACTTTGACCATCCAAGCTGTCTTTATTGAACAACAACAAGGAAAATATTGGTTTAGATTTTAACACCCCTTTAAAAAATAAAGTCATGGAACAGGCCTGGACAAAACTGATGGTACCCCCAACTTAGTATTTTCCACGACCTTTTGAGGTGATCACTGCAATCAAATGATTTCTGCAACTGTCAATGAGACTTCTGCACCTCTCAGCAGGTATTTTGGCCCATTCCTCATGAGCAAACTGCTCCAGTTGTCTCAGGTTTGAAGGGCGCCTTTTCCAGACGGCATGTTTCAGCTCCTTCTAAGGATGCTTAATAAGATTGAGGTCAGGGCTCATAGAAGGCCACTTTAGAATAGTCCAATGTTTTCCTCTTAGACATTCTCGGGTGTTTTTAGCTGTGTGTTTTGGGTCATTGTCCTGTTGCAAGACCCATGACCTGCGACTGAGACCAAGCTTTCTGACACTGGCCAGCACATTTCTCTCTAGAATCCCTTGATAGTCTTGAGCAGGGGTCCCCAATCCTGGTCCTGGAGGGCCGCTATCCAGCAGGTTTTGTGGTTTCTCTGCTCAAACACACTTGATTCAGTGGTTGAATCACCTGTGCAGCAGCTCATCAAGCTCTGCTGAAGCCTGCTAATCACTTGCTAATTGAAATCAGGTGTGTTGAAGCAGAGTTACAACTAAAACCTGCAGGATACTGGCCCTTCAGGACCAGGATTGGGGACCCCTGGTCTTGAGATTTCATTGTACCCTGCACAGATTCAAGACACCCTATGCCAGATGCAGCAAAGCAGCCCCAGAACATAACAGAGCCTCCTCCATGTTTCACAGTAGGGACAGTGTTCTTTTCTTGATACGCTTAGCTTTTCTGTCTGTGAACATAGAGCTGATGTGCCTTGGCAGAAAGTTCCATTTTTGTCTCATCTGTCCATAGGATCTTCTCCCAGAAGCTTTGTGGCTTGTCAACATGTATTTTGGCATTTTCCAGTCTGGTTATTTCATGATTTGTTTTAAACAATGGTGTCCTCCTTGGTCACCTCCCATGTAGTCCACTTTAGCTCAAACAATGACGGATGGTGCGATCTGACACTGATATTACTTGAGCTTGAAGTTAATCTTGGATCTCTTTAGAAGTTTTTGTGGGCTCTTTTAGCCAGATCCAGGGAGGTTGGCTACAGTCCCATGGATTTTAGATTTCTGAATATTATGTGCAACTGTAGTCACAGGAACATCTAGCTGCTTGGAGATGGTCTTATAGCCTTTACCTTTAACATGTTTGTTTTTATAAAACAAAATTAAACTAAAAAAAAATCAAGATAATGATGACAATGAACTAATTTCATACAGATATGTTTATGCAAGTTATATTTACTACAGTGTGAACAGTAACTATTCTGCAAACATTCAAGGTGAAATCTCTTCTAGAGTTTTATTATCATCACCTTTACAGTTTGTGATCAAACCTTTGATACTTTGATTTTAATTTTTTGTTAAATGTTTCTTTGAGTTCTTCTCTGGCTGAAATAAGATGATGAAACACTTTGGAGCAAATATACACAGAATCAGTCCAAAACTGGAGGCCAGAATAGCAAATATCTCCACAGCTACAGTAAATTTTCCAGGAGAGCTGACATATGCTGGGATGAAGGTGAGCCACACTGCACAGAATATCAGCATGCTGAAGGTTATCAGCTTGGCTTCATTAAAATTATCAGGTAGTTTCCGAGCTAGAACAGCTAACACAAAGCAGAAAACAGCCAGCAGGCCAATGTACCCGAGCACAGCCCAGAACCCAACAGCAGAACCTAATGCACATTCCAGGATGATCTTCTCCTTGTATGTGCTCAGATTTTTCATTGGGAATGGAGGGCTGACTAACAACCACACAGTACATATTAAAACTTGAACAAATGTAAAAAAGACCACAGTTAGCCTTTGTTGTGGAAGACCAAACCATTTCATGACATTACTACCTGGAAGTGTAGCTTTAAAGGCCACTACAACCACTACAGTTTTCCCAAGAACACAGGAGATACAGAGAACAAAGGTGATCCCAAACGCTGTGTGTCGCAGCATGCAGGACCAATCAGAGGGAGCTCCGATGAAAGTTAATGAACATAAGAAACACAGAGTCAGAGAGAAGAGCAGCAGGAAGCTCAGCTCAGAGTTGTTGGCTCTGACAATTGGAGTTGTTCTGTGATGAAAGAAAATAGCTGCTGTTATGATGGCCAGACAGGCCCCACTAACAGAGAATGCAGCCAGGATGATTGCCAGGACTTCATCATAGGAAAGAAACTCCACAGGTTTGGGGAAACAAGCGTCTCTTTGTGCATTAGGCCAGAATTCACTGGGACATGGGAAACAGTCAGGAGAATCTACAAAAAAAAATAAAAAATCAAACTGGCATTTTTCAAATTGCGAGTTTTTTGAGCAAAACATTTATTTTTTTTACCTGTCATGTTACTAATCTCTCCTTCAGGACATGGTATACAATCATAGCAGCAGATGGGTTTTCCTTTCTGCAGCACTTTATGAGTTCCTAGTGGGCACCTCTCAGAGCACACTGATTCTGGGGCCTGTTACAGAGATTATAATCAATGTAATTTATTTTTTAAATGCAATTGTTCATCAAATCTTGCTTTTCAACATTCTTATCACCAGGTATCTTACCTGTGTGCTACCATCCACCCAGGTTATGTTCCTGTTGATATGAAACTCCTTTCCTTTAGGCAGTGATGCATCATAGTACCCTACTGTTACCAGCTCAGTATCTCCACTCTTACTTTTCTGCCAGTTGACCAGCTCATAAAAAGCTACAGGATCCCCATTAGGATCAAATGATACTGGATAACCATTGCGGGAAAAGTTAACTTTCATCAGCTTAGATAGTACCTAACAGAAAAGAGAGTTGTAGATGAAGCAATAGCTAACACAAGACCAAATGACTAGAGAATTATTTTGAAATCACTTTCATGTAGACGGACCTGTTTGGAGTCTAGTCGAATGTTTTTGTCACACTGAGTGGTGAAGTTAGTTTCCTGACACACTGCATTGTGAATAGCATGAGCTATTGCATAAACAGCCTTGTACACCATGTTAGATATTCTTAACTGAGATGTATCAGTGTACGGGTTCTTGAGAGTATATATGTTTTCAGTTCCATCACATACTCTCTTTGTTGGATCAGCACCTAAAGGTGAATTAAAGACAGAAACAGAGTATTTTATCTGTCAGACATTTTCACTGATGTTTTTTATTCCATGACTAGAAGCCTTGGTTTAATATGTCAGGCTCAAAAGAACTTTGAAGTCATTTGATTGCAAACAGAAATACATTTTAAAATTGTATCAAAGGGGAATTTCAGATTTTTATTAGTTTCTGTGAAAATATTATCAAAGATTAATGTTTTATGTGTTGCAGATTGTACTTTGGAAATGTTTATTTGTTACATTTGAATTAATGAAAAAAAAAAAACTACAATGAAATGCTTAAGAATGGGGATTATATGAAGACATACTGTATTTGTAACCAGCTCCATTGTTTCTACCCTTAAAGGGACTTTATGGACTTTGAAATTTTCATGCTCGCTATCGCCCCCTCAGGCCAAACGTGTAACTGCAGCTTCAATAGTAAGCTCGTGCACGAGGCATGCATGCTGTACTCCTGAATGAAAACAGCTGAGTCAGTCCTGCTGCTCATGGCTTTTCTAAATTGTCTTTCAAATCTGCCTCCACCCAATTAACAATGTCGAATACAGAATATAATAGAATAGAATAAAATAGCCTTTATTGATTTTGTACAGGGTACAGTGTAATTGGAGTGCCACTCCCTTTGGTGCAAAATGTAAAAGAATACAAAAAAATAATGCAGAAATGATATAAATATAAAATCAACAATAATATGTGCAAATATACACAGAGTAGCAGCATTAGTTGGGTTCTGTGCAGGCCACTATTGTAAGCAGAATGTTAGCATATTGAGTGAAACTCAAATAGCACATATAATTGTTAGCCTATATATTAATTATAATTGTTATATAATTATAATTGTTATAATTGTCAGCTTCATCCAGGCCAATGCAAGGAAGTTGGTCAACCTCATCCTGTGATGCACACCTATTGCACAAGAAAAATAAATTTTATATAATCAGTGAATAGAAAGTGAGAGTGGGATGTTACTACGGTATTAAAAAAACAATAATAAAACATACCTTATTGATATTGGAGATACATATTCTGAATCATACGGGTCTAAAGCTCCTTCCTTCTCTTTCCAGCTCTAACCTGGAAGTAAAAACAGCAGCAAAACATGATTATATATCCTGACATATAGCCATTGCATTTCTATGAGAATAATTTGTTACTTACACACTGTATCCAAACTATTGGCTTGTTCCTCATCTAAAGAGTTCTTTCAGCTCCATCGATTTGATGCTACAAAAACAAACAGAATACATCAATTACAAAAACATAGGTTATGAATCAAATGATAAAAGCTCTGCATGTTTCTGCATTTACCAAGACTTCTCATAAATGATAACCAGGACTGCTGTATCATTTATTCTCCACATCCAGACACAATTATCCTATCTTCTGTCTCATGAACAGAAGCTGGGATGTTTTTGCCCACAAAGTTTTTCTTTTTTGTTCCAACAACACACTCCTCTGGTTATGACTTTTACTTTCTTGTGCTCCTGGTCTATATTTCCTCTCCACCTCCATGGATCCACCTGTCTGTCGGCACATCTGACGCTGGTCAGATGCTGCGTGTTGTCAGTCATTGAGGGAACGTGCACGGTGTCGGATAACTCGTCTTTTTTCTCTCTCTCCTCTTGCCTGGGCTGACGGGAGCTGACGGAGCTGTACGCGCGGCGCACATCATCTCCAAAGGCGCATTTGGAGACGATGTGCGCCGCGCGTACAGCTCCGTCAGGCGCATTTGGAGAGGATGCATCCTAATGCGCAAATCGTGTCCCCTCTTGTAGCGTGTGTTCTGCCTGTCGGGAGGGGCGGGTCAGCGGCGCTGGGGGGGAATTGGAGACGGACATATTTTTGCAGAAATCTTGGAGATTTCCACTAATAAATGAGCGGTAATAGTACCGGTACTCACCCTACCCTGGAAAAAAAGTCCCAGTGCGCTGAGAAGTAAAAATAATAAGACTAATATTAATATCCTGACCAGCACTGACTCTGATGGAGACGCTAAACAAGCAGCCTAAAATGTTCCTACTATGACATACGTAAGCCCCCGGTTTGCTTTGAAAGCACCCACAACCCTTACCCCACACGTATTTAGTAATAATTTCTTACCTGTCCAGCAACAATGATGCCAACTGCGGGTCTTTTGTCTCAGCATTTTCCACTTCTCAAATGCCGGCCGGACCGATGTTTATTCTCGTTCTTTGTCTTCGGCGACCAGACTCGAGTTTTGCCCTTTTTGTCGCGCTGGAATAAACTCTTGGGTTCTTTGTCTTGTTTGGGGTCTGGGCTGGAGTTTCGCTGGTGCTTGAAGCAGCTCTCTTCTTGTTCTTGGCTGAATCAGCTACCGAAACCACCTCTCGCTCTACCGCTAAGCTACAGCTAGCAAACAAACGCTGCGGGCGCGTGAGCGCGCATGACGTCATCACGCATTACGCTGCCTCTGGAGGACACCGGGGAAGCCCTCTTGCTCGACCCGAGCAAGATCTTTTCTGTGAGTTTACAGGCCTACAGAGGCAATTACAGTGAAAATGCCAGGGCTCATTCTACAGGACCAGGGCATTGCAGGAGAATGTGTGAGGAATAAATTTAAAATTTCTATACTTGTATTAGCTGTTAAACTTCCATAATGTCCCTTTAAGCTCATGTGTAGGATTTCTCCAAACTGGAACCAATAACAAATCTATTTACAACTGCAGCGACATCACTTATATTTGTCATTTCCTCAAAACCCCACATTTACTTATACGACCTATCATTTTATTGTGACACTGAGCCAGATTGGTTTGTTTCATGACTTAATATTTAAATGTGGACACATTCTCACTTTTTGTCAGTGTGCAGTTGAATGCATCCTCCCAGAACTCAGTCAGCACTGAGGAGGCAGCTACTTGAGTGGGAGGAAGATCCAGTAGGAACTCTCTCAGACCTGGGATAACAGACTGTTGAATAGAGACTCCAACGGCTCCAGTGCAGAAACTAAACGTCAACAGCTGTGAGTTAGTAATCCAGCCCTCACTTCCTATCCACTGACGAGGTGGTGGAGGCTGCAGGGCCAACTCTTCCAACAGAATATTTATATCTGCAGAGGATGTAAAAGCCACAACAACCATCGCTGTTGACCTGCAGAGAAAAAGCAGTACATTGACTTTTTTGAGTTTATACAACTTTTTGGTAATATAAATTGTTTTTCTCCTATTGTTAAGGACATGCAATGTACTTGGAATGAATCCATACTGTTTATTTTACTTTGAATTAATCAATTTGTAGCCTACACTGAAAATTGGGCTTTGATGAGGTTGTGGAAATGATATGAATGACTTCATTTTGTGTTTCATGTACGGAAGAGGATTAGGGCCACTGAAAAGAAAAGAAACAGAAAAGCAAGAGAATTCTGACTTTAATCTCAGAATTCTGACTTTTTCTCAGAATTCTGACTTTAATATTAGAATTCTGACTTTAATCTCAGAATTCTAAGACAAAAAGTCAGAAATCTGATTTTAATCTCAGAATTCTGACTTTTTTCTCAAAATTCTGACTTTAATCTCAGAATTCTAAGAAAATATGTCAGAAATCTGACTTTAATCTCAGAATTCTGACTTTTTTCTTGGAATTCTGACTTTAATCTCAGAATAAATATTGCAAAAAAAAGTCAGAATTTTGAGATTAAAGTCAGAAATCTGAGATTAAAGTCAGAATTATCTTTCTTTTCTTTTTTTTTTCTTTTCAGTGGCCCTAATCCTCTTCCGTATACATGTATTCAGAAAAACAATGATATCAATGAATTTTGTGTTAAATACATGTTGTATGAACATGTTCATTTCATGTTCTGACAACATGTATTTAACATGTTAGAACACAAAATGGTCATATTCTTATAACATGCATTTATCATGCTGGCATAATGACGTTATATAACCAAAACATAATCTAATTTCTTGCAACTGATGAACAGGATTCAATTATGTCAATCCAACAGATCTTTTCTTTTAGTGTACTTGACAAATAAAATTCAGATAAAAGTCTGAATTCTTGCTTTTTAACTGAACATTTTTTTAATTATCACAGAACATTAACACAAATATAATTTTACATTATAAGATTAGTGATTCATACACCTGCGGATGACATCAGCTACTCTCTGGATCTTGCTACGAGGGTCGGTCCGATAGAAGGATACAGAATATTCCACACAGATTCCCATTTTCTGCGCAGCAGCAAGAAAAGACGCCATTCCAAAATTCCCATAATCTGAGTCTGAGCGGACAGCACCTATCCAAGTCCAGCCAAAGCGTTTCACCAGCTTGGCCAGAGCATCAGCCTGGAACTGGTCACTGGGAACCGTTCTGAAGAAAGTAGGATACTGCTGCTTGTCTGATAGACAGGCACATGTAGCAAAGTGGCTGACCTAAATAATAAATAAATTTAAAAAAAGAACCAAAAAAAAACAAAAACATGTATAAATATATTTGGAATTTCACTTTCAGTACTTTTAGACTACTACTTACCAGGGGAATGTTAAAGGGCCCCATGATGCGTGACATGCTGATAGATGCCGTGGATGACGAATCACCAACAGCAGCCAACACCACACCAGACTGGGAACAATTGCTTCCTTTGTAAAAGACAGGGTCCTGACCATTTGACAGTTGAAATGCAATGTGTACCGCCACAGGCACTGAGACACATGAGTCATAGATCTGATATCCGAGTCTGATGCCCGGCAGCAGCTCTGAGCTGTTGTTGATCTCCTCAACAGCAAAAATCATTGAACGAGAGAAACGAAGTTCTCGACCAACAATGCTGCCCAGAACCAATGAGAATACCACATATAAAGTTAGGTACAGGCGAGTGATTAAAAGCAAAACAAGAAAATCAATTGTACATCAAGAGGATGCTAAAAACTCAAAAATAAGAAATTAGTCCATTACTCAGAAGCTTTAAGAGTACAGCTTAGCAATTTTACATATAAAATACAGTTTTTATCCTTTCAGGCAAAATAACATGATGTATTAAACACAACATGTGTTTAGTTATCTCTCCCTTTTGTAAAAAGCCTTCATTTACCTCAACTTTTTTTAAAGTCCCAGCAAACATCCACAAATTACATGATTTCCAATCAAACACATCTACAATTTGATTTTACCACTCCTCCTACTAACCTCCCCGAGCACATTGGAGACTCAGGCTTGGCGGTGTAGTTATAAATCACTGTGTATGGTTTGTGGTGGAAAGAGAAAACACCTCCAATGATTAGGTCCCCATCCTTTGAGAATGCAGGTAAACGAGGAGAACCCTGCAGGCTACATTTCGTTGGATTCTCTGTAGGCTCCAGCCTTTGTTTCAAATCAAGAGCACCACTTAAGACAACTGTCATCAGCCCCAACGCACTCACAGCTAATCTCAAGCAAATGAACTCAGATCTGACCCCCATGGTTTGACTGAATGTGAGTGAGAGTGTGTTTTAATCAGTTTATGAAACTTCCCTGTTGTATATCAGGTGATCATCAGAAACAACACGCCCCCACACCAAATTATTGATGACATCATTTATTGGTTTTGCATAGGTCTGAATATCATAATTGTTTTTTTTTCTTCCATTTGATTTTTATTAGCTTAAATAGACACTCATTAAGACATATTCATATTCAATGAATATTCATATTCATACATATTCATAGCTGATGAGAACAGAGGATTCAAGGAAGAATGGACCAAATTATTTGCTTTCATTGTCGACACGCAAGAATGTCAACTTTCATTGCTGTCGCTCGGACAAGCACCAATCAGCGGAGGTTTCATTGACTGACCAATGGGCGAACAGGATGCTTCTCAGTACATCTCCGGGTAAACATGGAGGAAAAGTTAATACTTGCCATGTCTGATGTACCAGAGCTTTACAAGACTTCACTTAACTCCAGCAAAACCTTGTGAGACTTCATATCTACCACTTTTTCAACTCTGAACTGCTTTAACAACCCAAAATTCCCTCCAGTCTGACGGCCAATCATAACAACGGAAGACTCGCTATTCGCCCTGGAACAGAGACGTCACTGGCTTTTGCCGCTGCCGCATGTCGCCTCCCATGTGTCAGGTTGTAAAAGCGATAGCGATGAGTTTCGTGGATCGTGGTCGTTTGTCGCCTCCTGTGTGTCGAGCCCATAATTTGAAAAGACATTTCCAGGGAAGGCATGCTAAATTTGCAGCTGACTACCCAGTTGGGAGTGAGAGAAAAAGTGCAATTGCAGTAGGCTACTTCTGGAGAAATTAGAAGAGCACAAAAGTAGATTTAAGAAGTGGATTACATCTCCACTGCTGCAAGTTTTGTTGCAACCTGAGAGATGATAAAGCGTGGAAAACCGTTCACGGATGGTAATTACATGAAGGATGTACTCATCAAAATATCAGAGCACCTATTTTCAGACTTCAAAAACAAAACCGAGATAATCCAGAAAATTAAAGAGATTCCTCTCTCCGCAAAGTAGGTGAAAGAAAGGACCATTAAAATGGCAAGTGACATCACCAATCAGCAAATCAAAGACATTAATTCAGCTCCAGTGTACTCAACAGCCTGTGATGAGTCATGTGATGTGATCGATATCAGACAGCGCTGTTATGCAGGTATGTGAACACTGATGGGCCGCAAGACGAAATTATCAAATTAATATCACTGATTAATATTGTAATGGAAGTTAAACTTAAAGCACCAAATATCGTACAGCAGAGACATATGGTGTGTCATTCTCTTATATAAAGGCTTTTAAAGGGCTTTAAATGTTTTGTGGCTCCAGACAGATTTGTTTTTTTGGTCCAATATGGCTCTTTGAACATTTTGGGGTGCCGACCCCTGGTCTATGCAAAACATCCATCTTTATGCAGATGACATCCAACTGCACATCTCCTTTAAGCTGCAGCTGTTGCACACTAGCTTAGGCGCTATTAAAACCTGGATGGCTGGGAACTTTGCTGCAGCTTGTTTTAGGCATCAAACTCCTAAACCAAATGTTACATCCCAGGCCATCTAGGTGGCCAGGAGCAACAATGAGGACGCATATTCAAGACGGTAAAAGTAAAAACATAATTTATTCATAAACAGAAGATAATTAAATACAAAACATAGGATAAACCAGTGGGAAAACAGCTCAACACAAATGTCTCAAGATTAATTAGCAAACCTCACTAAATGGTTTCAGATCTTTTGAGACACTACCCCAAAGTGAATGCCACATTAAGTTGACATCATATTACCTCCATACAGGTTAACTCAGTGAAACCCAATAGTCTGCACTTGATAGACATGTTTAAATTCAAAATACCCAAAAGGGTTAACACACAGTTTAGCTAAGAACCTTAAATCTCTGAGACAAGCTGTTAAAACCAATCAATATAGAAAACAAACAACCGCCGGGGAGACAACAGGACAGAGCTCCTTTCTGTCCTGCTGCTCCCAGAACTGAAATCAGGCTGGGACAGCTGGTACTGCTGAGGTGAGGGCAATCAGAGAGAGCATTGCCTAGTGCTGCAGCTCTGCTCTCTTACACACACTACAAATACAAAACACAAAAATTCAGGGGCCGTAACACCAAACACTGATGGAAAATGGTTGGATTGTTATTTTACATTTGGATTTTTCATATAAGCTGTAGAGATCCAACAAGATGCAAAAATAAGCTTTTCCTAATATCTCTCACTTAATAAATAAAATAATTTCGTAAGTTCTCATTCAGAGCAACAAGGAATGTATCGCCTCAAAAAACTACTTATTAGCGAACAATCAGTGGGCTAATCCCTCATTGAGTGTGTCAATTTATTTTTCACTGAGTGGAATTTCAAACAAGACTAGAAGGGCTGGATCCTGGTAATAATGTCACCGTTTGGATTTGAATCAAGGCCTTAAAGCATCAAAGTATTGGAGAGCTTCAGATTACGTTCTCAGTTCCCTTGATGTTTCCTAAAGGGTTGTTGTATACTTGGAGAAAACTCTTGTAAAATAGAATTATTTTATACGTTGAAAAATAACTTAGAATTATTCATTGGGTCACTCTTGATTTTTTTATTATGTTCAAATGACATAAACTCAAAAATCACACAAATTAAAAATACCATGTTGAATATTTGTAAATGACAGGTCATAATTATTTATTTAACTGAAATATAAGGATTACAAAAATCCCACAAAAATGTGTGAAATAATTGAAATCACACGGTATTATAGAGAATTTGTAATTAATTTTTCTTCATCAAATAGTTCTTGGAGTTCTTTTCTGGCTGAAATAAAATGATGAAACACTTTGGAGCAAATATACACAGAATCAGTCCAAAACTGGAGGCCAGAATAGCAAATATCTCCACAGCTACAGTAAATTTTCCAGGAGAGCTGACATATGCTGGGATGAAGGTGAGCCACACTGCACAGAATAGCAGCATGCTGAAGGTTATCAGCTTGGCTTCATTAAAATTATCAGGTAGTTTCCGAGCTAGAACAGCTAACACAAAGCAGAAAACAGCCAGCAGGCCAATGTACCCGAGCACAGCCCAGAACCCAACAGCAGAACCTAATGCACATTCCAGGATGATCTTCTCCTTGTATGTGCTCAGATTTTTCATTGGGAATGGAGGCCTGAGTAACAACCACACAGTACATATTAAAACTTGAACAAAAGTGAAAAACACTACAGTTATTCTTTGTTGTGGAGGCCCAAACCATTTCATGACATTACTACCTGGAAGTGTAGCTTTAAAGGCCATTAAAACCACTACAGTTTTCCCAAGAACACAGGAGATACAGAGAACAAAGGTGATTCCAAACGCTGTGTGTCGCAGCATGCAGGACCAATCAGAGGGAGCTCCGATGAAAGTTAATGAACATAAGAAACACAGAGTCAGAGAGAAGAGCAGCAGGAAGCTCAGCTCAGAGTTGTTGGCTCTGACAATTGGAGTTGTTCTGTGATGAAAGAAAATAGCTGCTGTTACGATGGCCAGACAGGCCCCACTAACAGAGAATGCAGCCAGGATGATTGCCAGGACTTCATCATAGGAAAGAAACTCCACAGGTTTGGGGAAACAAGCGTCTCTTTGTGCATTAGGCCAGAATTCACTGGGACATGGGAAACAGTCAAGAGAATCTAGACAAAAAAAATCCAAATTTGTTATTAGCATACAAATACAATTGGAATAAAATGTGATGAAGTTGAACAATAATGTCTGTAAACAGTCAAATATTTCATATTGCAGCCTTGTTCCCAAAACAGTATTTCACCTGTTGTGTTGCTAATCTCTCCTTCAGGACATGGTATACAATCATAGCAGCAGATGGGTTTTCCTTTCTGCAACACTTTATGAGTTCCTGGAGAACAACTCTCAGAGCACACTGATACTGGTATCTTTAAACAGAAATAAGAAAAATGTGCTAGTTATTTTTATTTATTTTCCTATTTGCTGCATCTTTTGTGTATCATTTAATAAAATGCAGATTGTCAAAATTAAAGTAAAATGAAGTAATTGTTTATTACTTGTGTACCACCGTCCATCCAGGTTATGTTCCTATTCATTTGAAACTGCTGGCCTTCCTGCAGTGATGCATCATAGTACCCTACTGTTACCAGCTCAATAACTCCACTCTCACTCTTCTGCCAGTTGACCAGCTCATAAAAAGCTACAGGATCCCCGTTAGCATCAAATGATACAGGATAACCGTTGCGAGAAAAGTTGACTTTTTTAATTTCAGAAAAAACCTAAAAGAAAAGGGGGAAAAACAACAATGACCAGTACACTTTAAGTTAGTTTACTTATTGTGTTACAAAATCCTTGAGATTCACTTTGTCTGTGCTTTGACCTGTTTGGTCTCCAGTCTAATGTTTTTGTCACACTGAATGGTGAAATTAGTTTCCTGACACACTGCATTGTGAATAGCATGAGCTATTGCATAAACAGCCTTGTACACCATGTTAGTGATTCTTAACTGAGATGTATCAGTGTACGGGCTTTGAAGAGTTTTTAAGTTTTCATTTCCATCACACACTCTCTTCTTAGGATCCATATCTAAAAATAAGATACAATCAGAAAAAGAATATCTTAGCTGTCAACAACTCAAGTAACTCTTTCTATGCAGGTTAATCCCCAAATAACACATTTGACTCAATTCATTATGTAAAAACCATATATATGACAAGAATCAACCTGATGCGCTGAGTAGATTTTTTTATTTTAACTTAACCACGTTTGGTTTACCAATGTTTATGTTATTTAATAAAAATTCTCACTCTTTGTTAATGTGCAGTTGAATGCATCCTCCCAGAACTCAGTCAGCACTGAGGAGGCCGCTACTTCAGCGGGAGAAAGATCCAGCAGGAATTTTCTCAGACCTGGGATGACAGATTTCTGAATGGCAAAGCCGATGGCTCCTGCACAGAAACTGTAGCTCATTAAAAATGGGTCAGAAACCCAGGCCTCACTTCCTATCCACTGACGAGGTGGTGGAGGCTCCAGAGCTAGCTCCTCCAACAGAACACTCATCTCTCCAGAGGATGTGAATGCCACAATAACTACAGCTGTTGATCTGGAGAAACATTCAATATAGTCAATATAGTTCAAACAAATCATTCGTTCTTATTAGTAAATCTATATTATACTTTAATTTTTATGCACTGTGGCAATTTTTAAAAGAAAAGAAATGTATCAGTCACCTGCGAATGACATCAGCTATTTTCTGAATCTTGCTATGTTTGTCGGTCCGATAGAAGGATACAGAATATTCCACACAGATTCCCTCTCTTTTTGCTGCAGCAAGAAACGTTGCCATGCCATAATTTCCATAATCTGAGTCAGAGCGGACAGCACCTATCCACGTCCAGCCAAAGTGTTTCACCAGCTTGGCCAGTGCATCAGCCTGAAACTGGTCACTGGGAATCGTTCTGAAGAAAGTTGGGTACTGCTGCTTATCTGAGAGGCAGGAACATGTAGCAAAGTAGCTGACCTATGAAGCAAAAATTAAATCAACATCAACAATTTTAATCAAGATTTTCATTTTGCAGTGAATTCAGACTACTTACAAGAGGAATGTTGAAGGACTCAATGATCCGTGACAGGCCAATTGATGGTGTGGATCCAGAGTCTCCAACAACAGCCACCACCATACCAGATTGAGAGCAATTTCCTCCTTTGTAAAACACAGGGTCCTGACCGTTTGATAGCTGAAAGGCCACATGTGTAGACACAGGCACTGCCACGCATGAGTCAAAGATCTGATATCCAAGTTTGATTCCTGGCAGCAGCTCTGAGCTGTTGTTTATCTCCTCAACAGCAAAGACCATTGCACGAGAGAAGCGTAAACCCCGGGCATTAAAGCTGCACAGAAATAATTGCCATATGCATTAAATTGAAGAGATAATTCAAAAAAATTACATGATGACAAATGATTAAAAAAAAACGAAAAAAAAAAAAAAAACAGAGTGGTAAAAATTTAATTTTCTAAATCATCTATATGCTTTATCATCAATACAAGACAAAAATAAAAGCTTTTGTAGGTAATAAATATAACATTAGAAAATAATTCCAGTAAAATTATACTAATTAAAAAAAATTGTAAGAACTTTACACAACATCCCATCCATTAATACTAGCATCTCCATCACTTCTCCTTTTCCATTTACCTCCCTGTGCACACTGGAGACCCAGGCTTGGTGGCGTAGTCATAAACGACTGTGCGCATTTTGTAGTGTAAAGAGAAAACACCTCCAATAGCTAAATCTCCATTCATAAAAAATGCAGGTAAGCGAGGGGTACCCTGTAGGCTACATTTCACTGATGAAGCATTAGTACCGATTCCAGAACCAGTCAGAACTTCTGTGTACTGAATCCTTTGTCTGTGAACATCTAGAGAACCACCCAAGACAACAACCGTGATCACCTCCAATAAATTCACCACTAGTTTCAAGCTAAAAAAGACAGATCTGACCTCCATTCTTTAACAGCTGATATCTGGATGTAGGGGTGTTTGTGTTGGTTTTATGTATTTCCTCTGTTAAACATCACATGATCCTTGTGACATGACACACCCTCACCCAGGGATTATTGACTACATGATTTAATGATTAACCAGCAGACATAGACAAGAGACATAGCTTATGTTAATGAATCACATCTAATAGTTTGATATTTATGTTAAAGTTTTGTACTTATTATGGTGAGATTATTGTTCTTTACTGATTTTGATCTGGTTTATTGGCTTTGGACCGTGGATCAGGAGACACTTTTTCAATGGTGATTTGGGAGGGAAAAGTCAGACAAGCTGCATTGGATTGTAGGAATACAACTCTGCGTCCTGGTCTGGAATAGAATAGAATAGAATAGAATAGAATAGCACTTTATTGATCCACATGGGGAAATTTCATTTCAGAACAACCCATCCAGGTTTGACATACAGAACATTCAAAAGACCAATCTCCTACCCACCAGCATCATCATATCCTTGACTTATGGCCGGAATATACTTGCTGTTTAACCTCGCGTTGGCGCAGACAGCAGGCTGCGTCTTAGTTCAAACTTGCTGCTACATGGCACTGCACTGTATGTAGTACTGGACTGTTCCACTAGGGGGCAAACGAGTGTACCCAGACTGGATAGAGAGCTGGGACAACCAAAACAAACATGACGTCAATAAAAGAAATCAGTAACTGGTTCATTTTGAGATTACGGCAGAAAAGAAGATAGCAGCGGTATCGTAGATGGTGTGAAAGACCTCTAAACCAGAGACAGAGTCACCATGATGAGTGTTTCTCGCTCGTTTTGTCAACTCCACCTACAGGTTACTCGTATATTACAGTGTTTGGGTGCATTAAGTCGCGTCATGTTAATTTTGGAGGACGCGCACAAACGACGCTTCAAATAAACGCAAGCTACGTGTGGCAGCCATTTTAAACATGCATACGAGAGGCCATTTTCTTTATCCCCAAAAATCTTAATCACACATTTGGTGCCCCCTCTTTACCGTTTCACCTTTATTTATATAGCACTTTATACACAACTCTGTCGACCAAAGTGCTGAACAGATAAAAACAACCATCAAGGAAAAAATACTAAAAACATACATAAAACAATAAAAACAAGAACAACGAACAAGAGTGGAAAACAACAATCAGGCAGTGTTAAACGGCAGCGAATAAAAGTGCGTCTTTAGAAGAGATTTAAAAAAACCACCATAGAGGAGGCCTGTCTAATGTTGACAGGCAGCTGGTTCCAAAGCGTAGGTGCAGCCACAGCAAAGGACCTGTCACCTCTCAATTTCAACCTAGCCCTCGGAACCACCAACTGCTGCTGGTCAGCCAACCTCAGCCGGTGTGATGGCTCATAAGGCACAAGCTTGTCCGAAAGGTAGGCTGGTGCTATCCCATTTAAGGATTTATACACCAGCACCAGGATCTTGAAACGAACTCTAAGAACAACTGGAATCCAGTGAAGCGAAGCCAGCACTGGGGTGACATGCTCATACCTGCGGGTGCCCGTTAGCAAACGTGCCGCAGCATTCTGGACCAACTGTAGTCTAGATAGACAACACTGACTCATCCCAATATATAGACCATTACAATAGTCAATTCTCGAGGTGATGAAAGCATGAATAAGTCTTTCCAAGTCTCTCTTCACCAACACAGACAGAGTTTCCTTAATTGGAAGAAGCAAGATTTCACCACGCTATTAATCTGCTTGTCAAATTTCAGCCCTGAGTCCACTTTCATCCCCAAATTTGAGATGACGTCTTTAGCATAAGGTGTCAACAAGTCCAAGGGAGCAGGGGGAAAAGCCAATGCCCCACTTGATTTAAAAAAGACAATTTCAGTTTTGCTGTCATTTATGCTCAGAAAATTTGCAGCCATCCACACTTTGATCTCCTAGAGACACTGTAGGATGCCTGCCACCCTTTTGACTGGAGCATAAATTGGACAATTGTCTGCGTAGCAATGAAAAGACAGACCATATTTTCTATAAATAGAGCCAAGAGGAATAAAATATAAAGAGAAAAGTAGCGGACCAAGAACTGAGCCCTGGGGGACACCACACTTGAAGGGAGCCACCTTGGAGCACACATCGCCAACAATGACAGACATGGACCTATCAAACAAATATGATCTGAACTAACTCAGGGAGACTCCCCTTAGGCCAACATATTCTTGCAATCAAAATAGAATGGTCAACCATATCGAAAGCCGCAGTCAACTCCAATAGCAATAAAAATACGGTTTCACCAAAAAAATGTCATTAAAAACCTTTAACAGTGCAGTCTCAGTACTGTGACCCGACTTAAAACCGGATTGAAAAACCTCCAAAATCTGGTGACCATCAAGGAAATTAGTCAGTTGAATAAAAATAACCTTTTCCAACGCCTTGGAGAGGAAAGGGAGCATAGAAATGGGCCTAAAACTAGATAAAACAGTCGTGTCCAACCCAGGTTTCTTAACAAGGGGTTAAATAATGGCATGCGTAAAACAACTTTCTTAACCTGAAAACCTGAAACCAACCTAGGGGTAAGACTTGACTCTGACTTGTCCATGACTTCACAAATTATTGCCACAGTGAAATCTTGTTACACTTGAGTATATCCGCAGTTAATCCCAGGGATGAAGATTGATAATGCCCTCTGCTTTGACAGTCATGTAAATGGAATGAGTGTCTTCTTCTATCATTTACGAAGCTTGTCCTAGGTAAAACCATTCCTGTCAAGACATGATCTTGAGCGTTTAATTCATGCATTTGTTTCTGCAGGCCTGGACTTTTGTAACTCCACCCTATTTGGTGTGGGTCATGGTACTTTAGCTCAATTGCAAATCGTTCAAAATGTTGCAGCCAGATTTTTGGACGGCAAGCAAAGGTTTGAGCATGTGACACCGTTTCTGACAGCTCTACATTGGCTACCTTTAGAATTCATTTTAAAATTATTTTATTATTATTATTTTATTTGATTGGGTTGACTCCGCCTTACTTGGTGGCCTTACTACAGCCATATGTCCCGGCTCGGATTCTTTGCTCGGAGAACCATTCGCTGATCTCGGGTCCAATGTCTCATTTAAGGATGAGGGGGGATAGGGCTTTCTCGGTGGCAGACATGTCCTGTGTCCTCGTCTCACCAGTCCCTTCCATATCCCATCTTCCTTATCTCTGGTCCCCTCAACTATCATTCAGATTTTTTACTTTATTTCCCATATCAATCCTGCTAATTCACCACCAGTCTTAGTGTTGTATTTCTCTTTAGTTTTCCCTTCCCCTCTTTGTATCTTAGTATTTTCAGGTCCCTGTTGGTTTAGCCTCCTTTTGTGTCTATGACCTTTGATCCCTGTGTGTCTTAGCTGTTGTTTCCCCCATATTAATTATCTTCCATTGCCCTTATATGTAGTTCACTCATCTGTTTAGCTTCTGTCCTTGTGCCCCTTTACTGTTCCTAGTGTATTCCCTGCATTATCCTTTCAGTCTTTAGTTGGTTTTGTTTAGACTCTTTCAACCTCATTTAGTTTCCTGTTTGATTTTTCTCCAGTGTTATTTGCTTATTTTCTTCTGTTTATTAGTTTGGCCCATTTAATTGTTTCACTCCTGTTTGATGTTTATTCATTCAGTTTTATTTTTTTATTTTTAGTCCAGTTATGTTTCTCCCTGCAGCCTTGTGTTTCTTCCCCAGAGTCCTGTTAACTGTTACACCTGCAACCAATCAGTAATCATCACACCTGTTCCCTGTTTTCTCATCACTGCCTCAGTCTATTTAAACCCAGTCCAGTCCTCTACTCATTGTCAGTTCGTTGTGTGTTTGTTACATTCCTATGGTTTCAGCCTCATGGTTGTTTTTGTCATCCTGTTCCTGCTCCAGATCACAACCTTAAATAAAACCATGTTTTGTTTTTTTTTTACCATACATGGCTGCCTTTGCTGCATTTACCTGCACTTTGGATCCTACTACAACCTCCAAATCATGACAGTGGCTGGTAGTGATGTTCCATAGAAGCCTCATGAAGCTCTTTGACGCATTCTCTGTGCCTATACATGACTCGAGGCCTCGAACACATTAGCTGTGGAGCCATCTAGTGGTACTCAGAAATATTACAATGCATTAAAATGCTTCACACATTGTGTCTGATGTCACTGCAGACAAAACGTGCATCAAATCCACTGGCTGGACCAAAGCTATAGAACAAGCTTCCTCTGTTGATCAGGGCTTCTACCTATGTGGTGGTTTTTAAAACAAGGCTGAAGACATTCTTTTATGATGTGGCTTTTAAATATGTTTGCTTTTATCTGTTCTTATTATAATACTTGACTTATTGTGTTATTTTGTGCTTCTTTAATGTTTCTCATCATTTTTTAATGTGTGTGCAGCACCTTGATGGCACATTTTTTGTCCGTAAGGTGCTATATAAATACGTATAAATTAGCTTTTGGTAATTCATTTTTTCATCTTTTATGATTTGTCGCCTTTGTGCATTTTATTTGATTATGTTTTGCTGCTCAATGGCCTTATTACAATTATGTTTTATGCTTTTTAACTGTCCTCATCTTTTAACCTTCTCAATAGTTAAAGCCTTTGCTTTTATTCATTTTTTTTAGATAATCTTTCTTTTAACTTAATGTATGGCCCTCATGTTGGATTATGTTGTTAGCCATTTAACTATGGAGCATCCATGTTCCTTTGTGAAGCCCTTTGGTCAGTTGTCATGCTGTTTTTTTAATGTGTTATTTAAAAAAACATTGTATGTGAAATGAAAATACTCAGCTCTTATTTATATTTAATTTCTTATCATTAGGTAAAAACAAATACTCATTAAAAGGCATTCTTTTCATAAGGGTTAAATCACCAAATTGCAAATAAGTTTGCAATGTATGTATAGACATAAGAGGTCCGACATAAAATATTTCTGTTAAAAGTTGGTGTTAAAGATGTTCTGTAAAAATCTGCAAGAGAAAAGACAAATGTTACTATTGTCTAAGTCCCTTTATTACCATTTTGTTTCGGACATTATAAATTCAATATCTGTTCATTAAAGATTTCTTGGAGTTTTTCTCTGGCTGAAATAAAATGATGAAACACTTTGGAGCAAATATACACAGAATCAGTCCAAAACTGGAGGCCAGAATAGCAAATATCTCCACAGCTACAGTAAATTTTCCAGGAGAGCTGACATATGCTGGGATGAAGGTGAGCCACACTGCACAGAATATCAGCATGCTGAAGGTTATCAGCTTGGCTTCATTAAAATTATCAGGTAGTTTCCGAGCTAGAACAGCTAACACAAAGCAGAAAACAGCCAGCAGGCCAATGTACCCGAGCACAGCCCAGAACCCAACAGCAGAACCTAATGCACATTCCAGGATGATCTTCTCCTTGTATGTGCTCAGATTTTTCATTGGGAATGGAGGGCTGACTAACAACCACACAGTACATATNCCACACTCCCTCAATGAGTCATCACTTCTGAAGCCTGAAGCGTTAAGTTCAGTTGATGTTTTTTATATTCTGTATAGTTTAGCTCATCCATACGATACTCCACTGGCCCAAATGATCATTGGTTACACACTGACACTTCTGCCCTGACACAGTATTCATCATGGCATGACAATTTGTTAAGAATCAATAGCACTGACGTTTTTGCAGACCCCACAGGTTCACTCACACCACATAGATAGACCGCACATTCAGCTAGAAAACTTGACTGCACTCACTTCCCGAGGTTTTTCAGTTTTCCCACCTTTCATGGTAGCATCCAGGAACATGTTAATGCAACACCATCGCCTGACCATCTGTTGGCCTCTGACGGGGGCCTTTGCCATGTCATCCTCTTGGTTTCTGATGCCCTTTTTACCTGACACGGCCGGCAACATCACCGCCACCCTTACACTCATGAATGACCTCTTATCTCAAATGAAAGCTGATGAGCTCAGTGTTTCCAGAGGATTCGCCTTCTGGGAATGGATGAATTCTGGTTCCTGGTCCAATTTTCTACAATTATTATTACACTTTATTGCTACAATATTTGATTCCTGTCATTATTTTTCTTGTTTTTCTTGCTATATTTTCATGCTGCATGGTTCCATTTGTATCACCAATATGATTTGTGTTTCACTATTTTGCTGTTTTGGCTCACACACCTGCTGCTCCTAATGATTTTGAAATATCTGATTTTGACCGGTATTCCGGTATTCTGACTGTAAATGTTGCTTTTTACTCTACGTTTTTACTGGAATGATGCTTAGGGTGAAGTTCTTAGTATTGTGGTATTGATCTCTGACTGCTGCTCAGCTGCAGCTTCATGTGCTGTCATTTACCATCATGTGATTGCTTCTACTAATTTCACGCACCGTGCCGTGATTTTTTGTTTTGATTCTGCTGTTGACGCTTATTTTGGTTTATTGATTTGCTCTCCTTGTACCCTCTAGGGGTTTATGATTTTCATGACGACCACCTTTCCTGGTTTTATCCATTCCCCCTTCCCTGGAGTCATGATTAATTATGTTTCATGCATGTTATGTATATATACCATAAACAGGAGGGATTATGTTATAGGATTTCTGAATCCTGTACCGCTTCTCTATTTCATTCTGTATCTTACACACACCCACACACACACACATCTAAACACACCCACTTCCTTATCTCATACTTTAAATAAACTCTGCTGGCAGCCGCTCTGGGCAGACTGTACTCTGTCCTGAGTTGGTCTGTCACCATTTGCAAAAAGTTTTATGTCTGTGTCTTATTTGTC
Organism: Aphyosemion australe; assembly: GCA_006937985.1. NCBI lineage: Eukaryota > Metazoa > Chordata > Actinopteri > Cyprinodontiformes > Nothobranchiidae > Aphyosemion > Aphyosemion australe. The sequence goes on along the minus strand of SSNS01000411.1, from coordinate 401,762 downwards.
TATCTCCCTTATTTCCTCAGCGTCAGACAGTTAGGTGATTGGGAAAATCCCTAACACCTTCTTTCCCTTATTTTTTCAGGCATGGTGGAGCAGTGAGGGCATGTCTGCGGGTTAGCTAGCGATGCCTGGGCGTGAGCTGCACCCATGCACGCAATGCACATGGGGTGAGGGTCCCTGCCTGAAATGGAGGTGCCACATGACGCTGGGCACAGGTGGGATGCAGCCTCCTTAACTTTCGGTTCCAACCCTTCGGTGGGGGTAGGTGTGGAAGCCATAGTTGAAATCCGGCTTGCCGTGACACGTTAGCCTGAAACAGCATTAGCAAGCTAGTTAGCAGAGTTAAGTCTGCGGCCAAAGCTGTATTTTAAATGTAAGGCAGCTCGTCATGACACATTAGCTGTGCCAAAAACGGACTTGCTAGCAAGTAAATGCTAAATGAGATGAGGACAAGCTCGCCTTAACACACTAGCTTGAGTTACACTCGCTTCTACTACTCCGTCAACGACAACCGAGTAGCTGTGGGAACAGTTCTCCGTGACTGTCCCTAGCGAGGTGTACAAAGTGACTTTCTTAAAAGCACTTACTCAGCGCAAATCCAGACCAGCGTGGAACTGCGTTCGGCGACGTATCCTGGCGGTACGCCTGGGAACAGTTGAGCAGCTAGCCAAGATTTATTAACCTTTATTTAACCAGGAAAAGTTGCCCGTGGTTATATTGGGTGGGCGGAGCCTGGGCATGGCACAACTGGTCTGTCGTAGACAGACATGATGTCATTGGAGCTGACCCCTATTGTTTGACTGAATGTGAGTGAGAATGTATTTTAATCAGTTTATAAAACTTCCCTGTTGTACATCATGTGATCATCAGAAACAACACGCCCCCACAAATTATTGATGACATCATATATTGGCTTTGTCTGAATATCCTAATTGTTTTTTTTATTTTCTTCCATTTGATTTTTATTAGCTTAAAGAGGACCTAGAATCTAAACGAACATTTTCCTTGTTGTTGTTGAATAAAGTGGGTGGTCAAAAGCAGCATGCCAAAAAGTCAAAGCCGTGTGTGACCTACTTTTTATGTAAATTAGAAAGTTGAAAAAGGCGAGAGAAAAACTTCTGATCTGAGAAAGCCTTCCTTAACACACCATAAGGGGGAGCCCTTCCTCCTCAAACCTGCATGTCTCCAGTCTCTGAAGCCTTCTGGGGAAACCAACCAATCAGCAAGCAGCTCATTATCATATTCATGTCCTGGCCGAGTGGGAGGGGTAATTAGCTCTTTTCACAGCAAGGCTGGTTTAGGGGTTTTAGAATGGCCTGTATCAGGGCTCCTGGGAAAGATGAAAGCCAAAAAAACATTTCTGATGCTTTTTAGAGGCTCAAATTACTGTTTAAGATTGTTGATTAACTGCATTCTAGGTCCTCTCTAAATAGACACTCCTTAAGCATGCAATTGTATAATAATTTTGTGATATAGACAAATACATTTTTTTTTAATTATATACATTTAAAAATTATTTTTGCATTTGCATTCTATTAACTTCTGGTTGAATATAAATACGATTCATTAAAATAACGTATCTTTGTTTCCTCTGGAAAGTGCTTTCTATTGAATATGAATATGTCTAAAAATATTATTCAGGTCATGACAATTAACACACTGAAATGTCCCCTCTTGTGTAGGCCTAAATTTGATTTTTTTTTTTTTTCTTTTTTCATTTATTGATTTATTGTCTTGTTCATTCACTTGTGGGAATTTTTTTGTTTGTTGTTTTAGTTTCTAGCTCGTTACCTATTATTATTTTATTATTATCTATGGAAATCTCATTTTCTCTCCATCACAACTTTGCATCCTTGTTTAAGCTTATCAGTATTTTCTAGTCTTACTCGTTATTATGCTTGGAGCTTTCATATAAGCTGTAGAGATCCAACAAGATGCCAAAAAAAGCTTTTCCTAATATCTCTCACTTAATAAATAAACAGGGAATATATATCCCCTCAAAAAACTACTTAACAATCAGTTGATTAATCCCTCAGTCTGACTGTGTAAAGGTATTTTTCACTGAGTGGAATTTCAAACAAGACACTAGGAGGGCTGGATCCTGGTAATAATGTCATCATTTGGATTTGAATCAAGGCCTTAAAGATTCAAAGTATTGGAGAGCTTCAGATTACGTTCTTAGTTCCCTTTATATTTCCAAAAGGGTTGTTGTATACTTAGAGAAAACTCTTGTAAAATAGAATTATTTTATATGTTGAGAAATAACTCAGAATTATTCATTATAGTGTAGTGTTTTATTATGTTCAAATGAAATACACTCAAAAATCACACAAATTAAAAATACCACGTTGAATATGTAAATGACGGGTCATAATTATTTATTTAACTCAAATATGAGGATTACAAAGTTCCCACAAAAATGTGTGAAATAATTAAAACAAATTGACACTGTATTATAGAGAATTTGCAATTAATATTTTTTCATCACATATTTCTTTGAGTTCTTCTCTGGTTGAAATAAAATGATGAAACACTTTGGAGCAAATATACATAGAATCAGTCCAAAACTGGAGGCCAGAATAGCAAATATCTCCACAGCTACAGTGAATTTTCCAGGAGAGCTGACATATGCTGGGATGAAGGTGAGCCACACTGCACAGAATATCAGCATGCTGAAGGTTATCAGCTTGGCTTCATTAAAATTATCAGGTAGTTTCCGAGCTAGAACAGCTAACACAAAGCAGAAAACAGCCAGCAGGCCAATGTACCCGAGCACAGCCCAGAACCCAACAGCAGAACCTAATGCACATTCCAGGATGATCTTCTCCTTGTATGTGCTCAGATTTTTCATTGGGAATGGAGGGCTGACTAACAACCACACAGTACATATTATAACTTGAAATATTGTGAGAAACACTACAGTCATTCTTTGTTGTGGAGGCCCAAACCATTTCATGACATTACTACCTGGAAGTGTAGCTTTAAAGGCCATTAAAACCACTACAGTTTTCCCAAGAACACAGGAGATACAGAGAACAAAGGTGATCCCAAACGCTGTGTGTCGCAGCATGCAGGACCAATCAGAGGGAGCTCCGATGAAAGTTAATGAACATAAGAAACACAGAGTCAGAGAGAAGAGCAGCAGGAAGCTCAGCTCAGAGTTGTTGGCTCTGACAATTGGAGTTGTTCTGTGATGAAAGAAAATAGCTGCTGTTATGATGGCCAGACAGGCCCCACTAACAGAGAATGCAGCCAGGATGATTGCCAGGACTTCATCATAGGAAAGAAACTCCACAGGTTTGGGGAAACAAGCGTCTCTTTGTGCATTAGGCCAGAATTCACTGGGACATGGGAAGCAGTCAGGAGAATCTAGACAAAAAAAATCCAAATTTGTTATTAGCATACAAATAAAATTGGAATAAAATGTGAAAAAGTTGAACAGTAATGTCTGTAAACAGTCAAATATTTCATATTGCAGCCTTGTTCCCAAAACAGTATTTCACCTGTTGTGTTGCTAATCTCTCCTTCAGGACATGGTATACAATCATAGCAGCAGATGGGTTTTCCTTTCTGCAACACTTTATGAGTTCCTGGAGGACAACACTCAGAGCACACTGATACTGGTACCTGTTAATAGAAATAAGAAAAATAGTTATTTTCATTTATTTTTCTATTTGCTACATCTTTTGTGCAGCATTTAATAAAATGCAGATTGTCAATATTAAAGTAAAATGAAGTAATTGCTTGTTACTTGTGTACCACCATCCATCCAGGTTATGTTCCTATTCATTTGAAACTGCTGGCCTTCCTGCAGTGATGCATCATAGTACCCTACTGTTACCAGCTCAATAACTCCACTCTCACTCTTCTGCCAGTTGACCAGCTCATAAAAAGCTACAGGATCCCCGTTAGCATCAAATGACACAGGATAACCATTACGGGAAAAGTTGACTTTTTTCAATTTTGAAAGCACCTATTAAAACAGAATGGGAACAATGGGCAGTCAATAAATATTTCTGTTGTCAGTTATTTTTAAGACAGACTTTGAAATTGCATTTTTTACTGACCTGTTTTGACTCCAGTCTGATGTTTTTGTCACACTGAATGGTGAAATTAGTTTCCTGACACACTGCATTGTGAATAGCATGAGCTACTGCATAAACAGCCTTGTACACCATGTTAGTGATTCTTAACTGAGATGTATCAGTGTACGGGCTTTGAAGAGTTTTTAAGTTTTCATTTCCATCACACACTCTCTTCTTAGGATCCATATCTAAAAATAAGATACAATCAGAAAAAGAATATCTTAGCTGTCATACTCAAGTAACTCTTTCTATGCAGGTTAATCCCAGAATAACACATTTGACTCAATTCATTATGTAAAAACAAACATAGGAAAGCTAAAATAATATTGTTTTATACCACATATATGACAAGAATCAACCTGATGCGCTGAGATTTTTTTATTTTAACTTAACCACAATGTTTGGTTTACCCATGTTTATGTTATTTAATAAAAATTCTCACTCTTTGTTAGTGTGCAGTTGAATGCATCCTCCCAGAACTCAGTCAGCACTGAGGAGGCAGCTACTTCAGTGGGAGAAAGATCCAGCAGGAATTTTCTCAGACCTGGGATGACAGATTTCTGAATGGCAAAGCCGATGGCTCCTGCACAGAAACTGTAGCTCATTAAAAATGGGTCAGAAACCCAGGCCTCACTTCCTATCCACTGACGACGTGGTGGAGGCTCCAGAGCCAGCTCCTCCAACAGAACACTCATCTCTCCAGAGGATGTGAATGCCACAATAACTACAGCTGTTGATCTGGAGAAACATTCACCTATGAGTCAATATAGTTCATACCTATCAACTTTCATTCATAAATCAATATTATATTTTAAGTTTTTATGCACTGTGGCAATTTTATGAAGAAAAAATGTATTAGTAACCTGCGGATGACATCAGCTATTTTCTGAATTTTGCTACGTGTGTCGGTTCGATAGAATGATTCAGAATATTCCACACAGATTCCCTCTCTCTGTGCTGCAGCAAGAAAAGATGCCATGCCATAATTCCCATAATCTGAGTCAGAGCGGACAGCACCTATCCACGTCCAGCCAAAGTGTTTCACCAGCTTGGCCAGTGCATCAGCCTGAAACTGGTCACTGGGAATCGTTCTGAAGAAAGTTGGGTACTGCTGCTTATCTGAGAGGCAGGAACATGTAGCAAAGTAGCTGACCTATGAAGCAAAAATTAAATCAACATCAACAATTTTAATCAAGATTTTCATTTTGCAGTGAATTCAGACTACTTACAAGAGGAATGTTGAAGGACTCAATGATCCGTGACAGGCCAATTGATGGTGTGGATCCAGAGTCTCCAACAACAGCCACCACCATACCAGATTGAGAGCAATTTCCTCCTTTGTAAAACACAGGGTCCTGACCGTTTGATAGCTGAAAGGCCACATGTGTAGACACAGGCACTGCCACGCATGAGTCAAAGATCTGATATCCAAGTTTGATTCCTGGCAGCAGCTCTGAGCTGTTGTTTATCTCCTCAACAGCAAAGACCATTGCACGAGAGAAGCGTAAACCCCGGGCATTAAAGCTGCACAGAAATAATTGCCATATGCATTAAATTGAAGAGATAATTCAAAAAAATTACATGATGACAAATGAT
>SSNS01000411.1:364005-390449 GCA_006937985.1 Aphyosemion australe | reverse complement strand
ATGATGAAACACTTTGGAGCAAATATACACAGAATCAGTCCAAAACTGGAGGCCAGAATAGCAAATATCTCCACAGCTACAGTAAATTTTCCAGGAGAGCTGACATATGCTGGGATGAAGGTGAGCCACACTGCACAGAATATCAGCATGCTGAAGGTTATCAGCTTGGCTTCATTAAAATTATCAGGTAGTTTCCGAGCTAGAACAGCTAACACAAAGCAGAAAACAGCCAGCAGGCCAATGTACCCGAGCACAGCCCAGAACCCAACAGCAGAACCTAATGCACATTCCAGGATGATCTTCTCCTTGTATGTGCTCAGATTTTTCATTGGGTAGGGAGGGCTGAGTAACAACCACACAGTACAAATTAAAACTTGAACAAATGTAAAAAAGACCACAGTTAGCCTTTGTTGTGGAAGACCAAACCATTTCATGACATTACTACCTGGAAGTGTAGCTTTAAAGGCCATTAAAACCACTACAGTTTTCCCAAGAACACAGGAGATACAGAGAACAAAGGTGATCCCAAACGCTGTGTGTCGCAGCATGCAGGACCAATCAGAGGGAGCTCCGATGAAAGTTAATGAACATAAGAAACACAGAGTCAGAGAGAAGAGCAGCAGGAAGCTCAGCTCAGAGTTGTTGGCTCTGACAATTGGAGTTGTTCTGTGATGAAAGAAAATAGCTGCTGTTATGATGGCCAGACAGGCCCCACTAACAGAGAATGCAGCCAGGATGATTGCCAGGACTTCATCATAGGAAAGAAACTCCACAGGTTTGGGGAAACAAGCGTCTCTTCGTGCATTAGGCCAGAGTTCACTGGGACATGGGAAGCAGTCAGGAGAATCTAGACAATAAAAAGATGATTGTTAGCGCATACATTTTCCGTAATGCAGTTTTCTGAGCAAAACCTTTTATTTCACCTGTTGTGTTACTAATCTCTCCTTCAGGACATGGTATACAATCATAGCAGCAGATGGGTTTTCCTTTCTGCAACACTTTATGAGTTCCTGCAGGACAACTCTCAGAGCACAATGACACTGGGACCTGTTAAAAAGAAACAAGATCAGTTTATTTTAGCTGTAAAGATTCAGTTCATAAACTTTGTATGAGTTTTGAAATATCAACATAAATCTCATTACTTGTGTGCCACCCTCCACCCAGGTTATGTTCTTGTTTATTTGAAACTCCTGTCCTTTTGGCAGTGATGCATCATAGTACCCTACTGTTACCGGCTCAATAACTCCACTTTTGCTCTTATGCCAGTTGACCAATTCATAAAAAGCTACAGGATCCCCGTTAGCATCAAATGATACAGGATAATCGTTGCGGGAAAAGTTGACTTTTTTTAAATTTGACAAAACCTGGAAAAAGTGAAAAACTCAAGTTGATAGACTTTTTAATTGATTTATTTTTCTAATCAGAATTACCTGTTTTAGCTCTAGGGGAAAGTTTTTGTTGCACTTTGTGGTGAAATTAGTTTCCTGACACACTGCATTGTGAATAGCATGAGCTATTGCATAAACAGCCTTGTACACCATGTTAGTAACTCTTAGCTGTGATGTTTCAGTGTATGAATTTTTGAGTGTTTTTATGTCTTCATTTCCATCACACACTCTCCTGTTTGCTTTAGCACCTAAAAACCCAGAGCACACACAGACACAGTTTTAGAATTTAACTATGTTAGAAATAAAGTCCACATATTTTTCTCATTCCAAATAGCTGCAGGTTTCCACTTAATAGCTGACTATTTTTGATTAGGGACTTTTTTAAAATGATACAATATTCTTTTCAAATTATGTGAAATCCCAACCTGAGTACTCATGAATATTTTAAGACATTCCACAAATGTCCCTGATTTCATTGATCAGTTGTTTTCAGGAAGGGATATATTAGGTCAAAAAGAAAGACATCTGCAAAAATAAATATGTACATATTACATTAGTTACTTTTTGCCAGTGTGCAGTTGAAAGCATCCTCCCAGAACTCTGTAAGCACAGAGGAGGCAGCTACTTCAGCAGGAGAAAGATCCAATAAAAAATCTCTAAAACCTGGGATGACAGATTTCTGAATGGCAACTCCGATGGCTCCTGCACAGAAACTGAAGCTCATCAAGTAAGGGTCAGTTATCCAGGACTCACTTCCTATCCACTGGCGAGGTGGTGGAGGATCCCTAGACAGCTCCTCCAACAGAACAGTCATATCTGTAGAGTCTATAAATGCTACAATAGCCATTGCTGTTGACCTGAGAGAGGAAAAAAATTAGCGTGGAGTTATTACAACCAGTGCCAGATTTTTTTATGCAGATATTTCATTTAAAATTCTAACTGATAAAATATGTGTACAGTTTTAAGTGACCAACATTTTCTTTTGCATTTACAAAATTCCTCATGTAAAAAAATAAGAAAATTTCATCCACTTCATTCAAACCTGCGGATAACATCGGCTACTCTCTGGATCTTGCTACTTGAGTCTGTTCGAAAGAAGGATACAGAGTACTCCACACAGATTCCCTCTCTCTGTGCTGCAGCAAGAAAAGACTTCATGCCATTATTCCCATAATCTGAGTCTGAGCGGACAGCACCTATCCAAGTCCAGCCAAAGTGTTTCACCAGCTTGGCCAGAGCATCAGCCTGGAACTGGTCACTGGGAACTGTTCTAAAAAAGGTCGGGAACTGCTGCTTATCTGACAGACAGGCACAGGTGGCAGAGTGGCTGATCTGTAAGAAAAAAGTGTTTTCTGATAGTAAACATATAAATCTTAAAATTCACAGTTCAGAATTATTCAGAAGAATTTACTTGAGGAATATTAAAGGATCCAATGATGCGTGAAATGCTTATGGATGGTGTGGATCCAGACTCTCCAACAACAGCCACCACCATACCAGACTGGGAACAATTGCTGTATTTGTAAAACACAGGGTCCTGGCCATTTGATAGTTGAAATGCTACCTCCATTGCCACAGGTACAAAACCACATGAATCATAGATTTGATATCCGAGTGTGACTCCTGGCAGCAGCTCCGTGCTGTTGTTTATCTCCTTCATGGCAAAGATCATTCCACGTGAGAAGCGCAGTTCACGGGTAAGAAGGCTGCACAGAATCAATCAAGTGAAGGCTGATATCACAGTTAAAACAGGAAAATGAACAAATAAGCAAACGCAAAACAAAAACAGCTGCTTTTGAGACAATAACAATTCTGTTACTCACCTCTCACATCTTACCAGCTCTGGCTTGGTGATGAAGGAGTGAGCAGCTGTCTGCAGTTTGTAATGGAAAGAGAAAAGACCTCCAATTACAAAGTCTCCATCTGTTGAGAAGGTAGGCAGTCGGGGGATGGCTTGTAAAACACATTTATTTGATGAAGCCTCAACACTGACACCAGCTCTAGTCATCGCCTCCTTTGGTTCAGTACTTTTTTTCAGACTATCCAGAGACCAACCTAAAACATCAGCTGACATCAGCACCAACAAACTCACAGCTAATCTAAGACCAGTAAAGGCAGATCTGCTCTCCATTCCTCTAGAGTTTGGATTTTAGTGAGTTTTTATAGATTTATAAACCTCCTCTGGAGCCCTTCAGAGAAAACACCTCCCTAAACAGTGATTGTGTAATGTGACTCATCATTTTCACTCTGTTTTTCTTTTGTTAATAAGTTTATTTTCTTGATCAGTCATTTCTCTACTTCATGAAATTCAATTTGCGTTGTTTTTTTATATGATTAGACAATAAAATTTGTCACTTTTATTGAGATACGACTGGTCTAGAGTGTTCAGTTAATGCACCCTAAGGCCTTGTCCACACAGTCAGGTATCTCCCAAAACAAAGATTTTTCTACAATTGGAACCTGTCATCCACACGAAAACACAGATTTACGCAATGAAAACAAATCTTTTAAAAACTCCGGCCAAAGTGAAGATTTGCGTTTTCTCCATTTTAAGCGTTTCTGTGTGGACAGAAATAACCGGAGTTTTAGGTTTCACAACTTCTCTGTCTGCGAGAAAAATGCTGATGGCCCATGTGTGACCTGTGTTTACAACATGGATGCCCTCAGAGCTGTGCTCACATTATCAATCGTCCAAGCGCTTTTTGTCTCTTTGATTTTACAAGCAGAATTGCTGCTACTTGACAAAATCCACAGGCGAAGGACGAGGTTATGGACGGTTATTGCCTGCCATGTTTTATTGAAGATGAAATGGATAGGATTCAGGGGACCTACTGCCAGGGCCGGATTATGATTGCAAGGGCCCCTGGGCACAAAGTGCCCAAAGGCCCCCCTTCTCTTTACTCCACAACATCCCCCCACCCCCCACCCCTCGTTGTTGTTTTGGCTGTAATCCAGGATGGCATGAAGGTTCTGCCGGTCTCAGAAGGATCTGTTTTTTAGATTCAACCTCTGTGTGTCGTAGCGTTCCCAAATGACTTATTTGTTCCTTACCGGAGCTAACAGGGTTAGCCATGTGGCTGCCATCATGCTAATGGGACTTGGAGTCCAGAAGGAGCGGTAGCGGTTCTAGATGGATTTACAGTTGGAATATGTTGGTTATATTTTTAGATCAAACCTCTGAGTGAGCAGCCCTGACCAGCCCCTGCAGTCTATGCATCAGCTGTGCTGTAATGGTGACTGCAGATCTGACAGAAGCTAGCCTTGTGCTTACAGCTCACTACGATTCTCCTCACAAACAGTAAATGACTTTAATGTTGCTACGTTAGTTAGAAAAATGCATGTAGGACTCTGACATATGGCTCAGACTTTTAGCTGCAGCTGTAAACGTGATTATCCGTAAAATTTGAGCAAAATACAACTAATCTCCTAGTAAGTAGCAGGAGCAGTGCCTCCTAACACGTATTTGAGTGACGTGTGCAGAACCAGCGCTTTTCAGTATTTGGAGGAGAGAATTTTGATTTTCTATAATGATTTATTACAAAACTGCTGAACAAAATGAAAAACTGAACCCAGTTTATTTTTTTATACATGCTAAAGTGTAGTTAAACTGATATTTTACCATTTTCATGCTGAGTCTGGCCAATATCTTTAAAGCATTAGATACTAAATGGGAAGTAAATGTCATGTGAAAACGCTTTCCTTCTACATAATAAATAAATACATTTACAATAATATGACTACTACTACTACTACTACTACTACTACTACTACTAATAATAATAATAATAATAATAATAATAATAATAATAATAATAATAATAATTTGATATTACTATGTTTATTGTAGAAATCAAGTTTCTTGGACTGATACAGGACCGTAAAATCTGCTGGATATCCAAAATAAAGTTAGATAAAAACTGGAAAAGACAATTGCAGTATTTGGTAAAACATGTTTTACGTGCTTAAGGCTCTGTTCCTTCTGTATTCATCTTTAATGTTACCTTATATTAGTTATGGTGTGGAGGTTTGGGGTAATGCTATAAAAGTAATTTTTATTTCAAAAGAGATAAACCACAAAAGTTCACAATTTGGTTTTTTGGGAGCGCACAAACTCAACGTTTTGGAGGGGGGCCTCCAAGTCCATTTTGCCTTGAGCCCCCGAATGCCTTGAACCGGCCCTGTGTGGGACTGAGCTTTGAAGGTGATCTGAATTGTTTTCAAATATGTAAATAATGCATGCTTATAGATTTAAAGAAGTCCTGGTGCGCTAGAGTCCATATAAATAATGTTATATTGAAACTGGACCTTTTTTCAGGCTCCCCCATAATCAGAACCACAAAGAAAACCCACTAATTGATTCCTGGTTAAAATGCGTTGTGCGTGTTTCTGACATTTGCACCAAGTAAAATATTGTTAGCTCTGCTGAGGCAGAGCGCGTCAGGCGTGTTAATGATTTACCTTTGTGACTCATGTTACTGGGGCTGTACGCAGGTCAGCAAGAAGCATCTGGAGCGCACAAACAATCTGTGCTCTCCGTACCTGAGGAGACGCTGGAGCGAGCGCAAGAGAGGCGCACAGACTTGGGGAAAAAAGGGTGGAGTAACTCCATAAATAAAGTCTTTTAATTTATTTTCTTTGCGGCGTGCGTGTTGTGCCCAGTAGCTGAGTGAGTTACAGTATAATAAATGTCTCCCTGGTGTTTTTCTATTAGACCTCTTATTCCCCTTCCTTGGGCTGCTCAGATGGGCCCCTAGTGGGCGTGGGCCCCTGGGCCAGTGCCCATAATGCCCATTGGATAATCCGGCCTTGCCTACTGCCACCTACAGGTCTTTCATGTCTATGAATGTGCTTAACAATGCACTTATGCAGTGTTACGAACTAGGTCGTTTAGGTGACCTGGGTAACAAGAATGGACACATGCTCGGGTGTAAAATCATGGAAACAATTTATTTACAAAGGGAACTGAACATGAACACAAGATGACTAACCAAACCTGTGGCAAAACACTAACCCGAAACAACTATCTCTAAGTCTCTGCTGAACAAAACACTTGGATCTAGAGACCTGCACAAAGCCCCAATATGGTCTCAGTTTACTTAACCTTAGCTCCAGCTTCTAAAAGGCTTCAGAAAACCATCAGAAGTGTTTTCCCTTGTGACCAAAGTCTTCTAAAAGGGAAACAAAAAACAGCAGAGACAAATTGTTATTTAAATCAAACGCTTAAAGACAAAATATACACTCTTAAAACAAAATGCCACCAGAGAGACAACAGGACAGAGAGCCTCTCTGCCCTGCTGCTCCCCTGAACTGAAGACAGGCTGGCTTCTTATAGTACAGCTAGCCTGATTACAACCAGCTGAGGTGAGGGCAATCAGGGAGAGTACTGCAGCTCTGCTCTCTTAAACACACACACACACACACTGGGAAAGGGGGATTTAACAATTATTAACACACAAGCTCAAAAGGCCGAGGGCCGTAACACTTCCCCACTCAAACGAAAAAATTAAAGGTCACTACTTTAATTTTTCATGTCTGCTCCTCCCATTTCAAAGGACACCCACACAAATAAATAGTCCCCCTCCCCCCCAAAAAAATACAAACCGCTCATTCCAAAGTCTGGGGTAGTGCAACGTGTAACGAGGGAGGTAACCACCAGCGAAACATCTCAGTAGAAGGACACATCTCCTCACGTCCCAAACGAGGCAATAACAAGTGGGGCCACTCACCTGCAGACAATCCATCATGGTGAATCTTCGTCCACTCCAGCCAAAGTGTCACCTCCCACACGCACACCCCCACAAGTACCAAACAAAAAGTGGTTGGAATGGAGCGGCTGAAAAATAAACCACATAAAACGATCACACTGAACACATGTCTGCATTGGCTTGGGATCAAGGTATATCGGACGAGCTAGGGTTCAGATCCCGGACAAACTAGAGAACAATGATCCCGGACGAGCCCCCATTTGTTACGAACCAGGTTGTCTAGGTGACCTGGGTAACAAGAATGGACACATGCTTGGGTGTAAAATCATGGAAACAATGTATTTACAAAGGGAACTGAACACAAACACTAGATGACTAACCAAACCGGTGGCAAAACTCTAACCCGAAACAACTTTCTCTAGGTCTCTGCTGAACAAAACACTTGGATCTAGAGACCTGCACAAATTCCCAATATGGTCTTGGTTTACTTAACCTTAGCTCCAGTTTACAAAAGGCTTCAGAAAACCATCAGAAGTGTTTTCCCTTGTGACCAAAGTCTTCTTCTAAAAGGAAAACAAAAAACAGCAGAGACAAGTTATTTAAATCAAACGCTTATAGAGAAAATATGCAAAGTCTTAAAACAACATGCCATCGGGGAGACAACAGCACAGAGAGCCTCTCTGCTGCTTGCCTGAACTTCTTCTTCACTGGAATAGGCAGGCTAGACACCCAAAAGGCGCATTGCTGCCACATCAGCAGCCACACTCAACCAAGTTACACCACAGCCTCTAGAAAGCCCCAATGGCACGCAGATTGCACAACAAAGCCCACACCCGTCGCCTGTCCTCCATCCCCAACAGTCTGTAAAATGAACACGGACAGACCAGTGTCCCCCAACTTCCCGAAAAAAACACCCTGCGTCCGAGCATACCACCCACAGTGTAAAAGAACAGGACTCACAGTTTCAAGATCACCGCAGTCACACTTCCCGTTAAGGATGTCTCCCCACTAAAAACAGACCCCCACGAAGACCACAATGGCCGAATCTCAGCCGGGCTAAGACCACAGAGTCCCTCCGCCCACAAGCAATCACAGACCCACCACCACCCACCAAACGCCTCAGCCCATAATACATTCGATCCACCACCCCACCAGGCCTGCCACAGCCCCATGGTCACCCTACCAATCTCTGAGCAATACTCCGGGGGGCCCATCAGGACGTCCAGGCCCACCGAACTGTTCGCCAAAGCAGCCTTGGCCACCGAATCCGCCCCCTCATTACCCACCACCCCCACATGAGCAGGAACCCACACAAAACAGACCTCACAGCCCCGAGCACCCAACCCATGCAACACCTCCCTGGCCGACGACAGAAGATCAGGCCTAGAGCCAGAACCCGACCCCAACAGAGCCTCCGCAGAGTCAGAGCATGTGACAGCACGCGGCGAGTCCTGGTCCCCCACCCAACGCAAGGCACACAAAATGGCCACCAACTCAGCCGTGAACACAGCGCAACAGTCCCGAATCCGGCAACCCGAGCTAAAGCCCAGGTGCGGTATCACCAATCCCACTGCCACCCAACCACTCTCAGGGTCCTTAGAGCCATCAGTGTACAGCTGCAAATAAGATCCCCACTTCAACCCCATAAAATCACGGAAATCACCAGCCACCCCATCACCACGGTCACGCCCCAAAAAGGTAAAATCCACCACAGGGTCATGCAGGAGCCAAGGCAGAACAGCAGGCCAGACCAAGGGCTTGCCTGAACTTCTTCTTCACTGAGATAGGCAGGCTAGACGCAGGCTAGACACCCAAAAGGCGCATTGCTGCCACAACAGCAGTCACACACAACCAAGAGACATCACAGCCTCTCTTAAGCCCCAATGGCACGCAGATAGCACAACAAAGCCTGCACCCGTCGCCAGTCCTCCATCCCCAACAAAGTCCGCAAGCTGAACACTGACAGGCCAGTATCCCCCAACCTCTTGAAATAAACACGTCTCTCCTGAGCATAACGCCCACAGTGTAAAAAAACATGACTCACAGTTTCAAGATCACCGCAGTCACACTTGCCATCAGGATGACTCCCCACCAATAACAGACCCCCACGGAGACCACAATGGCCAAACCTCAGCCGGGCCAAGACCACAGAATCCCTCTGCCCACAAGCAATCACAGACCCACCCCCACCCACCGAACGCCTCAGCCCATAAAACATTCGACCCACCACCCCACCATCCCACAAGGCCTGCCACAGCCCCATGGTCACCCTACCAATCAACGAGCAATATTCCTGTGGGCCCATCAGAACGTCCAGGCCCACCAAACTGTCCGCCAAAGCAGCCTTGGCCACCGAATCCGCCCCCTCGTTACCCACCACCCCCATATGAGCAGGAACCCACACAAAACAGACCTCACAGCCCCGTGCACCCAACCCATGCAACAACTCCCTGGCCGACGACAGAAGATCAGGCCTAGAACCAGACCCCAACAGAGCCTCCAGAGCCGCCGCAGAATCAGAGCAAATGACAGCACACGATGTGCCCCGGTCTCCCACCCAACGCAAGGCACACAGAATGGCCACCAACTCAGCCGTAAACACAGAGAAATGGTCCCGAATCCGGCTACCGAGCTAAAGCCCAGGTGCGGCATCACCAATCCCACTGCCACCCAACCACTCTCAGGGTCCTTAGAGCCATCAGTGTACAGCTGCAAATAAGATCCCCACTTCACCCCCATAAAATCACAGAAATCCCCAGCCACCCCTTCACCACGGTCACGCCCCAAAAAGGTAAAATCCACCACAAGATCATGCAGAAGCCAAGGCGGAACAACAGGCCAGACCAAGGACAAACACACGGGCCAATCCAGAAGGCCCAAAGCCGCAGCCCTCTCCCGCAACCTGACAGAGAACCCCCCCCACACACACCAGTCCGATCCCGCCCACCGAACTCCCAATGCTGGTCCAACAGGCCCGACGCAGGAGAAGACACACCCATACCCTTGACCCTCATCAGATAACGCAGCCCCAACTTTATCCGACGAAACCCCAAAGGCATTTCACCCATCTCAACCAGAGGAGCCGACACCGGGGTCGAACGAAACGCCCCACAGCACACCCTCAGCGCCGCCGCCTGCACGACATCCAGTCGCCTCAGGGTAGAAGGAGCCGCCGAGCCATAGAAAAAACAGCCGTAATCCAAGACAGACTGAATCATTCCCCTGTACACCATCCGCAATGTGTCCCTGGATGCCCCCCAATCAGACCCCGCCAGGCACCGCAAAACATTCAAGACCCGACCACACTTGGCTATTAAGCCCCGGACGTGAACACCCCACGTCAGACGCTCGTCCAACCACAAACCTAGATATTTATAGGAAGACACCCGTTCAAGACTCAGAGCCCCCAAAGATAGACCCAGACTGGGAACCTTCCTCAACCGCCCAAAAACCATATATTTGGTCTTGGTCGAGGACAACTTAAAACCCCAGCACCGAGCCCACGCCACCACGCCGTCCAAACCGGCCTGAACCTGATGGAACACATAAGGAAGGTTACGGCCCCGCTTCCAAAAGGCCCCATCATCCGCAAACAAAGACCGCCCGACATCCCCACCCAGGGAATCAAAAAGACCATTAATCAGGACATTAAACAGAACCGGGCTGATGACACTGCCCTGCGGAACCCCGTTCTCCACCACCACGGTTTGCGACAACGAGGAACCCACCCTCACCTGGATAGTCCTGTCACACAAAACCCCCCTAATCCAACACAGCATTCTCCCACCCACCCCAGCCTTACACAAAGCGAGCAGAAGGCCCTCCCTCCACAACATGTCATATGCCCGCTCAATATCTAAAAACACAGCAAGCACAGCTTCCCTATTGGACAATGCGCGCCTAACGGCCAAATCCTGAGGCGCCACAGCGTCCAACATAGAACGGCCCCGCCTAAAACCACACTGATAAGGGGCAAAAAAACAGTCCTTCTCCAAAGCATACTCCAATCGAGAGACAACCACACGTTCCATCACCTTACAGACAACAGACGTCAAGGCAATAGGCCTGTAGGACGCTGGAGCACTCGGAGGTTTCCCAGGTTTCAGGATCGGGACAACAATCGAGTGTCTCCATTCAGCAGGCAACTGACCAGACCCCCAGACGGAGTTAATCATAAACAAGACCTCCTCAAGCTCGCCTGAACTGAAGACAGGCTGGCTTCTTGTACTAGAGCCAGCCTGATTACAACCAGGGACAGCTGGTACTGCTGAGGTGAGGGCAATCAGGGAGAGTAGTGCCAGGTGCTGCAGCTCTGCTCTCTTACACACACACAGGCACTGGGAAAGGGGGATTTAACAATTATTAACAACACACAAGCTCAAAAGGCCAAGGGCCGCAACATGCTGTTGTAGTGTGGATGGAGTTTTTTCTAAAAACGAGGTGGTGTGGACACTATTTTTTGGAAGGGTGGATATTAATTATTTTAAAAAAAAAACTCTGCTATGTGTGGACAAGGCCTAAGTTAAAAAGAAAACTTTGATTTTTTTATTTTTTTCATTTCAAATTTTTGTGAGTATGAGATCTCATAAACCTTGTGCTAAGGCAAAACTATTTGCTCTTAAATTTTTAATAGTGTTCATGTGATTAATGGATTGTATTTATAGTGGGTTTTTTCCATCCAAACCACTTCATAATGAGTCAGGGACGAGGTCCTGCCCCACGTGGAGGAGTTTAAGTATCTTTGGGTCTTGCTTATGGATGAGGGAGAAATGGAGCCGGATATTTGTAGGCAGATTTGTGCTGCATCTACAGTGATGCTGGTACTGTACTGATCTGTCCTACTAATTGGTAAATGGCTTGTATTTGTATAGTGTCTTCTAGGGTCCTACGAGCCCCCAAGACACTTCACGACACATCCAGTCATTCAAACGTGCACACACACATTCACCCCCCCCCCCCCCCCCCCCCCCCCCCCCCCCCCCCCCATTCTATCCTTTCCAAAGATAATAACATCAGTCTTGTCTTTGTTTAACTAAAGGAAGTTTGCCTGGATCCAGTCATTAACTTGCTCCAAACACTTACTGAGTGAGTCTAGGGGACCACAATCACTAGGTGATAGAGCTTGGCAGATATGGGTGCCCTCTGCATGACTATGATCGGCAACGCTGAAGAAGAAAGCACAATTACACAATAAAGTTTGAAATTATGACTTTATTTAGTGTTGTTTGGCACAATGACAATTCCTTATCAAGTCGAACACCAAAGAGACGGGGACGGAACTAACAAAATTCTGACAGACTAATTGTATCTAAATATAAATTCAAATATTTCAAATGACTAAACCTTCCCTGTTAAATATTAATAAGGAAGGTTAAGTGTATAAGGTTTCATCTGGTTTATTGCCAATTAGGTTTTATTCATTACATATTTTTTTGAGTTTTTCTCTGGCTGAAATAAAATGATGAAACACTTTGGAGCAAATATACACAGAATCAGTCCAAAACTGGAGGCCAGAATAGCAAATATCTCCACAGCTACAGTAAATTTTCCAGGAGAGCTGACATATGCTGGGATGAAGGTGAGCCACACTGCACAGAATATCAGCATGCTGAAGGTTATCAGCTTGGCTTCATTAAAATTATCAGGTAGTTTCCGAGCTAGAACAGCTAACACAAAGCAGAAAACAGCCAGCAGGCCAATGTACCCGAGCACAGCCCAGAACCCAACAGCAGAACCTAATGCACATTCCAGGATGATCTTCTCCTTGTATGTGCTCAGATTTTTCATTGGGAATGGAGGGCTGAGTAACAACCAAACAGTACAAATTATAACTTGAATAACTGTGAAAAACACAACAGTCATTCTTTGTTGTGGAGGCCCAAACCATTTCATGACATTACTACCTGGAAGTGTAGCTCTAAAGGCCATTAAAACCACTACAGTTTTCCCAAGAACACAGGAGATACAGAGAACAAAGATGATACCAAACGCTGTGTGTCGCAGCATGCAGGACCAATCAGAGGGAGCTCCGATGAAAGTTAATGAACATAAGAAACACAGAGTCAGAGAGAAGAGCAGCAGGAAGCTCAGCTCAGAGTTGTTGGCTCTGACAATTGGAGTTGTTCTGTGATGAAAGAAAATAGCTGCTGTTATGATGGCCAGACAGGCCCCACTAACAGAGAATGCAGCCAGGATGATTGCCAGGACTTCATCATAGGAAAGAAACTCCACAGGTTTGGGGAAACAAGCGTCTCTTTGTGCGTTAGGCCAGAATTCACTGGGACAGCGGATGCAATCGGGAGAATCTAAAATTTAAAATATATTATAAAGAGTCTAACTGTCAGACAATAATGCAAGGACTGAAAACATAAAATTATACCTGTCATGTTACTAATCTCTCCTTCAGGACATGGGATACAATCATAGCAGCAGATGGGTTTTCCTTTCTGCAACACTTTATGAGTTCCTGGAGAACAATTCTCAGAGCACACTGATACTGGAACCTATTATAGAGACACAAAAAGTAACCAGTTTTTTTTTTCATAGCATATGTTACACATCAGTTTATAGAGGTATTATGTGCTAAATTCTCATGTTTGTAGCTATTTACTTGTGTCCCGTCCTTATTCCAGGTTATCTTCCTGTTGATATGAAACTCCTGGCCTTTAGGCAGTGATGCATCATAGTACCCTACTGTTACTGGTTCAATAACTCCACTCGCACTCTTCTGCCAGTTGACCAACTCATAAAAAGCTATAGAATCCCCGTTAGCATCAAATGACACAGGATAACTGTTCTGGGTAAAGTTGACTGTCTTTAACTTAGATAAAACCTGAAAAAGAAGAAAGCAGGAATATTGCCAACAAAAAGCACATTGGAAAAAAAAACATGGGTACCACAAATTTAAGAATCATTTTCTAGTTGGAATTACCTGTTTTGGCTCTAGAGGGAAGTTTTTGTCACACTTTGTGGTAAAGTTCTTTTCCTGACACACTGCATTGTGAATGGCATGAGCTATTGCATAAACAGCCTTGTATATCATGTTTGTACCTCTTAGCTGAGATGTTTCAGTGTACGGATTTTTGAGAGTTCTTATGTCTTCAGTTCCATCACACACTCTCTTGTTCGATTCTGCACCTTAAAGCAGACATATGGGGGTATTCAGTTACATATTGCTGCAGCTTTACAGCATTTTAACAAAATGGACAATTATTCAAATGGCAAATTTTTAAATTATACAATCTTAGTGTCGCAGTTTGGAAACCCAAGCTGAGTTATCGATCTGAGAATCAAGCATATTTTTTTTTAGAAATGCAATAAAATATCTCTGAGGGTTTTTTATTTATTTATTTATTTTTAGTTAACCTTAAGAGCAAATGGATCAGGTTATAGCAATCTTAAAAATAATGCAAATGCGCATCAGATCCTCCTACTTTTTGTCAGTGTGCAGTTGAATGCATCCTCCCAGAATTCAGTTAGTACAGAGGAGGAAGCTACTTCGGAGAGAGAGAGGTCCAGTAGGAAATCTCTAAAACCTGGTATAACAGATTTCTGAATGGCAACTCCGATGGCTCCTGCACAGAAACTGAAGCTCATCAAGTAAGGATCAGATATCCAGGACTCACTGCCTATCCACTGACGAGGTGATGGAGGGTCCAGAGCCAGCTCCTTTAACAGAACAGTCATATCTGTAGAGTCTATAAATGCTACAATAACTATTGCTGTTGACCTGGAGACACAATAAAAAGTGGGGAGTTATTTTTACTAGCAGTAGATTTTTAATGCATACATTTGTGTTGAACATAATGTTGACAGAACATGTAACTCAAAATCTTGGGAATTAATTTGTTTAGCAATTTACAAAAACCTTAAAAAAATCATCATAATTATGATTCAAACCTGCGAATAACATCAGCAACTTTCCGGATCTTGCTATGTGAGTCAATCCGTAGTAAGGATACAGAGTACTCCACACAGATTCCCTCTCTCTGTGCTGCAGCAAGAAAAGATGCCATGCCATAATTTCCATAATCTGAGTCTGAGCGGACAGCACCTATCCACGTCCAGCCAAAGTGTTTCACCAGCTTGGCCAGAGCATCAGCCTGGAACTGGTCACTGGGAACTGTTCTGAAAAAGGTCGGGAACTGCTGCTTATCTGACAGACAGGAACATGTGGCAAAGAAGCTGATCTATAACAACACAAATAGCACAAAGCATATTTGATGGTAAAATAGTAGAACTGAAAATTGACTAGCAATAGTTTAGAATTTCCACTTTAAATACAAATTTAAAATAAGAATTTAAAAAAATTTGTTTTTATCTTAAAATGATTACTTGAGGAATATTAAAGGACCCGATGATGCGTGAAATGCTGATCGACGGTGTGGATCCAGACTCTCCAACAACAGCCACCACCGCACCAGACTGTGTACAATTGCTGACTTTGTAAAACTCAGGGTCCTGACCGTTTGATAGCTGAAATGCAACTTGCATGGCCACAGGGACAGAACCACATGAATCATAAATCTGATATCCGAGCTTGATTCCTGGCAGCAGCTCCGTGCTGTTGTTGATCTCCTTGATGGCAAATATCATTCCACGAGAAAATCGCAGTTCTCTGGAAAGTAGGCTGCACAGAATCGGTCAAATGTTAGTTGAAATTTACAACCCTAACCCTAAAAGAGCAATCAACAAGTACAAAACACAAACCCTGCAAAAATATCTGCAGTGGAGGAAGTTAGCAACTGACCTAAACATTAAAACAGGGTAAAAAAAAATGCATAAATAAAGGTTTAAACAAACATTGAAAAATAAAATTACCATGAAAAACATTGCATTGTGTTGTATTACTCATAAATCATTAGAAAACATCATTGGTTTTTCCTTTTTTATGTTTGTTTTTATTATCATTTGTTTAAGAAGGAAGGGAGTAATATTCCAGGATGTCCTAAATCTGCTAATACATACAAGCAAATGTACAGCCTGAACATCTCGTCTTTAAAAAAATCTATATAATTTTTAGGATTTTTTAAAACTATCACAGCAAAATTTGCAGTAAATTGTGTCATTTTTCTGTTGAACAAATCTTTTCCATTTGTTCCTGTTGCTCACCTCTCGCATCTTGCCGGCTCTGGTTTGTTGATGTATGAATAATCTGCTGTCTGCAGTTTGTAATGGAAAGAGATAATGCCTCCAATAACAAAGTCCCCATCTGATGAGAACGTAGGCAGTCGAGGGACACCTTGTAAAGCACATTTAGACGATGGAGCCTGGAAACTGACACCAGCTCTACTCAACGCCTCTATAGGTTTGATGTTGTTTTGCAAACCATCCAGAGACCAACCCAAGATAAAATATGGCATCAGCATGAACAAATTCACCGCTAATCTCAGACAAATACAAGCAGTTCTGACCTCCATTGCTCAAGAGTGTAGATCTGTGCGTGTGTTTTTATTGGTTTATATACCTCTGTTACGCATCAGGAGGAAGGCCTCCCTATACAGTGATCATTTAATGTGTTCATTGACTCCCCATTTCTGTTGCATGTCTGTTTCCTGAGCAAAACTCCTAAAAAATGTTATTTTGGCCTTGACTTTTCTCCACATTTATTGGAGATTTTTTGTTTTTAAATCAAATTGAACAGCCTACTTCATCATCGTTATAAGGGGGTGCAACCATAGTGTGTGCATCATAGCTAAAAGCGTGTAGCTCCTCTAAATAAGTTCCAGGTTATCTTGCAATTTTCCCAGTTAGTGTTTAGTGTCTTATTGAGGTAATAATTGGATTGGATCATTGCACTTTCCCTCAGTATTAAGGGAAAATAGGGAAGATGGGGATCATAAGAAATAGTAGGACAGGAACATGCAAAAAAATGACTCAGGAACAAGGAGGCCAGCACAACAGGAGTGACAGACAGCGAGCCGCAGCAGAGAGCACCATCATGCATTAGCCATCTTGCATCAGTCTGATCCCAGAACCCTCACCCAGACCCACCAAGAAGCGACACAGCTAACAGGCAGTGACCCATGGCCACCGTCTAAGACCCCCCAAAGCCCCGCACACGTCTGCTAGAAGGACCTCAAGGTCAACAGATCACCACAAGGCCAGAGCAGCAACTCCCCAGCTCCAGACCCCCAACAAACCCACCCCAAGGGAACCCCCAGATGCCCTAAACTCAGACCCGCCACACCCCAACCACCTCATCCATCCTCCTCTCTTTGATGACGTCATTCTTTGAGCCACAGCTTTAATTAGAAATGGGTATAAAAATATAAGCTTAATGAACTTTGAAGGAAAATTTGTCTTTAATATTTTACTGTACTCAGTGATGAGATAAATGTTCCTTTTTGTGATTTCATCTGTATGTTAATGTGATACTGATTAAGCAGTGAGTTAAAAGAAAAACAAAATTACACATCATAGCTTTATAATATCGTTTAATCTTCCTTGGCACGTTGAAAATATTCATAAACAAAACAATCATAATGCAGACAAAGGTGGTATGAAAATAATTGCTGGTGAGTTGAGTATATTGAACTTATATCTTCAAAATTTCATTTA
The DNA here is from genome assembly GCA_006937985.1 of Aphyosemion australe. NCBI lineage: Eukaryota > Metazoa > Chordata > Actinopteri > Cyprinodontiformes > Nothobranchiidae > Aphyosemion > Aphyosemion australe. The sequence goes on along the minus strand of SSNS01000411.1, from coordinate 372,796 downwards.
ATTAAAACGTTAGATTGCCGAACTTGTATATCAATGGTTATCAGTATATGGTAATCAATACCAATGGTTCATTGCAGATGTAAGTGTTTTGTCTAAGTTCCTTGTAAAAATCTTACAGAAAGTTTTTATTCCTTAAATGTTTCTTTGAGTTTTTTATTGGCTGAAATATGATGATGAAACACTTTGGAGCAAATATACACAGAATCAGTCCAAAACTGGAGGCCAGAATAGCAAATATCTCCACAGCTACAGTAAATTTTCCAGGAGAGCTGACATATGCTGGGATGAAGGTGAGCCACACTGCACAGAATATCAGCATGCTGAAGGTTATCAGCTTGGCTTCATTAAAATTATCAGGTAGTTTCCGAGCTAGAACAGCTAACACAAAGCAGAAACCAGCCAGCAGGCCAATGTACCCGAGCACAGCCCAGAACCCAACAGCAGAACCTAATGCACATTCCAGGATGATCTTCTCCTTGTATGTGCTCAGATTTTTCATTGGGAATGGAGGGCTGACTAACAACCACACAGTACATATTATAACTTGAATAAATGTGAGAAACACAACAGTCATTCTTTGTTGTGGAGGCCCAAACCATTTCATGACATTACTACCTGGAAGTGTAGCTTTAAAGGCCATTAAAACCACTACAGTTTTCCCAAGAACACAGGAGATACAGAGAACAAAGGTGATCCCAAACGCTGTGTGTCGCAGCATGCAGGACCAATCAGAGGGAGCTCCGATGAAAGTTAATGAACATAAGAAACACAGAGTCAGAGAGAAGAGCAGCAGGAAGCTCAGCTCAGAGTTGTTGGCTCTGACAATTGGAGTTGTTCTGTGATGAAAGAAAATAGCTGCTGTTATGATGGCCAGACAGGCCCCACTAACAGAGAATGCAGCCAGGATGATTGCCAGGACTTCATCATAGGAAAGAAACTCCACAGGTTTGGGGAAACAAGCATCTCTTTGTGCATTAGGCCAGAATTCACTGGGACATGGGAAGCAGTCAAGAGAGTCTGAAAGAAAAACCAGTTAGTACTAGAATATTTAAAACTTTTTGGGAGAAAAAAATGTCTGACTTTACCTGTTGTGTTACTAATCTCTCCTTCAGGACATGGTATACAATCATAGCAGCAGATGGGTTTTCCTTTCTGCAACACTTTGTGAGTTCCTGGAGGACAACTCTCAGTGCACACTGATACTGGGACCTGTTGGGGAGATATTATGAGTATTACATTTTATCATTTTTCTTCCATCAGCTAGAGGAAACTACTTCTTAACTTCAATATTTAAACCATTATTATTTGAATCATTACTTGTGTGCTGCTCTCCACCCAGGTTGGGTTTCCAGTGATGTGAAACTCCTGTCCTTTAGGCAGTGATGCATCATAGTACCCTACTGTTACCAGCTCAATAACTCCACTCTCACTCTTCTGCCAGTTGACCAGCTCATAAAAAGCTACAGGATCCCCGTTAGCATCAAATGACACATTGTACCCATTGCGGGAAAAGTTGACTTTTCTCAACTTCGACAAAACCTGAAATAAAGGAAGATGGAAATAGTAGCTGCAAAAAGTGGTGACAAGCCAAAATTTGTGTAGGTCAGATTTGATTTGAACTAACCTGTTCAGAGTCCAATCTGATGTTTTTGTCACACTTAGAGGTGAAGTTAGTTTCCTGACACACTGCATTGTGAATAGCATGAGCTATTGCATAAACAGCGTTGTACACCATGTTAGCAACCCCTAACTGGGCTGTATCAGTGTACGGGCTTTTGAGGTGTTTTATGTCTTCAGTTCCATCACACTTTCTCTTTATTGGATCAGCAACTAAATGCATGTAAAGACAAATTCAGAATATTGTACCTCTTTAGGAAGAAAAACCACAAATACCTTTGAAAGCATGTAAATACAGTTTTAGCATTTCACAATAAAGCAAATCAAGATTATTCAAATAAATGTATAAAATATTCTGGATTTCTTTATTGGAATTTCAGGTCATAAAATGACAGATATCCACTCACGCAATTGCTGGATAAAAACAGAGCAATGTAAAAGATGTCATATTGGATAAAGAATAAAAAAAAATAACCCTTTAGGCTCCACTCACTTTTTTTCAGGCTGCAGTTGAATGCATCCTCCCAGAACTCAGTCAGCACTGAGGAAGCAGCTACTTCAGTGGGAGTAAGATCCAGTAGGAACTCTCTCAGACCTGGAATAACAGATTTCTGAATGGCAACTCCGATGGCTCCTGTGCAGAACCTGAAGCTCATCAACTGTGGGTCAGTTATCCAGGTCTCACTAACTATCCACTGACGAGGTGGTGGAGGGTCCAGAGCAAGTTCTTCCAACAGAACCCTAATATCTGCAGAATCTATAAATGCCACAACAACCTTTGCTGTTGACCTGGAAACACATTTCAAAGTGTGGTTGTGCTGGAATTTTTTACATGTTCTAATTAGCACTGATCTCTAAATATTTGTATTTTTAAAATTGTATGTAATGCTTTATTTTACATATTAACTTTGTGCTAAAGACAAAATAAATATGACATAAGTATGTATACTCAGACAATAAAAAATTCTATAATGAACAAATTTCCACCTAATTTGTTTTTCAAACCTGCGGATGACATCAGCTACTCTCAGGATCTTGCTGCGTGGGTCGGTCCGATAGAAAGATACAGAGTACTCCACACAGATTCCCTCTCTCTGTGCTGCATCAAGAAAAGACTTCATGCCATAATTTCCATAATCTGAGTCAGAGCGGACAGCACCTATCCAAGTCCAGCCAAAGTGTTTCACCAGCTTGGCCAGTGCATCAGCCTGGAACTGGTCACTGGGAATTGTTCTGAAAAAGGTTGGGTGCTGCTGCTTATCTGACAGACAGGCACAGGTAGCAGATGGGCTCACCTAAATAAAAAGAAAAAGTATCACTTTTTTCCTACTAAATGTAGAGCAGATTTATTTTTGACTTTTAAATGAACAATTTCAGATAAACTTGCTTGAGGAACATGAAAGGACTGAATGATGCGTGACATGCTGATAGATAGTGTGGATCCAGACTCTCCAACAACAGCCAACACTTTACCAGACTGAGAACAATTGCTGTCTTTGTTAAACACAGGGTCCTGACTGTTTAACAGGTGAAATGCCACCTGCATAGCCAGGGGCACCGAAGCACATGAGTCATAGATCTGATATCCAAGATTGATGCCTGGCAGCAGCTGTGTGCTGTTGTTGATCTCTTTGATTGCAAAGATCATTATGCGAGAGAAAGGCAGAACCCGAGCAAAAAAGCTGCACAGAATCAGATGAGAGTTGATGTTTACTTTAAAAAATAGAATTAAGTAAGGAGATTAAGCAAGGAGGCAAATTAAAAAGCATACATAAATTGCCTCCACATTTGGTTTTGATGTCAGTCTGTTGTACTCGAGCTTTAATAAAAGTTGTCTTTACTAACAGAATGTATATAAAAGAATTAAATGACATAATTATCCAAAATTCAAATACATTATAAAGTACAAGTAGATAATATTATCTCAAATTTAACACTTAAATTTAATTTTTACTGAATAGTCATAAATTAGTAACTCTATAGAATCACTGCAAATGTTAAATTAAGTCATTTAATTTCTTTCACATCTAAAATCCCCTCCCAGCTCTTCCTCACGGAACTAACCTTGTACATGTTGCAGGCTCAGGCTTGGTGGTGTAGTTAGGAGTCACTGTTTTCACTTTGTAATGTAAAGAGAAAACACCTCCAATCATAAAGTCACCATCCATTGAGAATACAGGTAAACAAGGAGCACCCTGTAAGGTACAGTTAGTTGATGAAGCTTCACCAGCAGCACTCAGGTCCTCTATGGAATCAGTCCTTTGTTTCAGACCATCTAGAGACCAAACCAAGACAACAAACATTCCCTCCAACAAACTCACAGCTAATCTCTTTCTGATAAAGCCTCTGACCTCCATTCCTCCAACAACTGTAGTCAAGCGTGTGTTTTTATTGGTTTATAAACCTTCTCTGTTGCCGATCAGAAAGAAGACCTCCCCTAACAGTAATCACTCCGTGTCTTTAATGGCTAATTATTTCCACTATTTACTTTTGTCATTTTCCTAAACTTTTCAAATTTTGGGGGTTTGAGCATCAAGAGCCTTACAAGTGTTATACTTGCTTAAAAAAACTGTAATTAAACCTGTACTAATAAGATAAATATTAACCATTTGATGCATAATGGTCACTACAGTGGAAAGCTACTCAATTTTTTTGGGGCGATATATTAAGCAACGATGTTGTGGCATTTGAGCCTCCACATTGGACTCTAGAGCAGTGGTATTCAATTCTGGGCCTGGAGGGCCAGTATCCAGCACGTTTTAGTTTTAACTTTGTTTCATCGCACCTGACTTCAATCAACAGGCAATTAATAGGCTTCTGCACAGCCTGATGAGCTGCTGCACAGGTGATTCAACCACTGAATCAAGTGTGTTGGAGCAGAGAAACCACTAAAACGTGGTGGATACTGGCCCTCCAGGCCTGGAATTGAATACTCCTGCTCTGGAGAGTCAAGCAAACATATTTCTTGTTCAAAATGCATGCTGTCCTCTGAAGTGGACACATAATAAATTCTTTGAAAATTAACTAATGGGCGATACCTCTACATATGAAGTCCTCAAGAAGGACACAAGACGCTCCTACAAGAAGGTGGTCACCGACTACCTTCAGAAACATCCATCCATCCATGTTCCTCCACTTATCCAGGGACGGATAATGAGGGGCAGCAGCTTACACAGAGATGCCCAGAATTCCCTCTCTACAGCCACTTTTGCCAGCTCATCCAGGGAAATCCTTAGTCATTCCCCGGCCATCCGAATAACATAAGTAACATCCTAACCAGATGCCCTTGCCACCTCAACTGGCTCCTCCCGATGCAGAGGAGCAGCATATCTACTATGAGCCCCTCCCGGATGACGGAGCTTCTCACCCTATCTGTAAGGGAGAGCCCAGACACCCTGCGGAGAAAACTAATTTCAGCTGCTTGTATCTGTGATCTCATCCTTTCAGTCAATACCCAAAGCTCGTGACCATAGGTGAGGGTAGGAACGTAGATTGACAGGTTGTTACGGCCCCTGGCCTTCCGCTATTAATTATTAACCTTCTCCTCTGTTTTCCTCCCCTTTCTATGTGGATGTGAGAGAGGAGCACAGGCGGCAGCTGTCTTCACTCTTGTTAATTGGCCCCCACTTCAGCTGTCTCAACTCCTAATCAGCCTTGACACTGCTTTTAAGCCCAGCCACTCCTCTGTTCTGGGAGCAGCAGGACAGAAAGGAGCTCTGTCCTGTTGTCTCCCCGGCGGTTGTTTGTTTTCTATATTGATTGGTTTGAACAGCTTGTCTCAGTTTTAAGGTTTTTAGCTAAACTGTGTGTTAACCCTTTTGGGTGTATTCTTTAAACCTGTTTGTTAAGTGCAGACTATTGGTTTTCCCTGAGTTAGCCTGTATGCCTTTATGGAGGTAATGTGATGTCAAATTAATGTGGCATTTACTTTGGGGGTGGCAACACAGTAAAGATGGGAAAACATTTATTAAGGTTTGCTAATTTCCCTGAGACTTTTTTTTTTTAGCTGTATTCCCCGCCGGGTTCTCTTGTGTTCTGTGGTTAAGTGCCTTTGTTTGTTAATAAATTATGTTTTTTACTTTTACCATCTTGAACATGCGTCCTCATTGTTGCTCCTGGCCACCTAGACAACCTGGGATGTAACAAGTGGGGGCTCGTCTGGGATCTGATGATCCCAAAGCTGAAGAATGCATGTTTCATTGTAGCATCTTCTTTAATATGCTGTTTTTTTTATTTGCTTTTGTGATTTCTCTTCTAGTCCAAGATGCTCCATTTTTGATCTCCCTTGGTGGAGAGGATGTGAATCGTGGAAGGTGACATTGGCCTTAAAGAAGAAGAGGATGTGGAGACATCTATTCTCCAGGACTGTTCGACTGTGGGTGAGTGACCCCGCTTGTTATTGCCTCCTTTGGGACATTGGAGGAGATGTGTCCTACTACGGAGATGCATCACCCTGATGACACTGCCTCATACAATGTCGCGGATGGGGAAGTGCCCTGCTGTGGTCTCAAAAATGTGGAGGAGGATGGAGGTTCTGGACAGTGGGTTCGCCTTCGATCAGCGATAAATTGTGATCCAACTTTGAATGGTGACAACGGTCCAACTCTTCGTGGTCTCCTCCCCGTGTTTTCCCGAGCTGGATGGGCCTGCCGTGAGAGTCTTCCCCACTTCACTGACAGGGCGTCACCTTTAGCCCTGGTTCCACATTGTGCATGGAAGCAGGAGTATGGACGGCAGCAAGAAATCTCCCAGAGGGGGCATTTGTATGGACAATTTGTGCTGGACTCTCCACACGAACAGTGTTTGGGGCAATGGACTAAAGAAAAGGGTCGTGGTCTTCAACAGTGCTAATTGTCACCTTTCCCGATTCACATCGTCCCACTTGGGACATCTGAATGAGCGGTGAGTATGAGTTGAGATAGTGAATTAAAAAAAAATAATAATAATAATTTGTTCAATGAGGTGTGAAATTTTCTTAAACTAAAGCCTGCAACTTTAATTTCCTTTAAGTGGGGAAGTGTTATGGCCCCTGGCTTTCTGCTATTAATTATTAACCTTCTCATCTGTTTTCCTCCCCTTTCTATGTGGATGTGAGAGAGGAGCACAGGCGGCAGCTGTCTTCACTCTTGTTAATTGGCCTCCACCTCAGCTGTCTCAACTCCTAATCAGCCCTGACAATGTTTTTAAGCCCAGCCACTCCTCTGTTCTGGGATCAGCAGGACAGAAAGGAGCTCTGTCCTGTTGTCTCCCCGGCGGTTGTTTGTTTTCAATATTGATTGGTTTTAACAGCTTGTCACAGAGTTTTAAGGTAGTTAGCTAAACTGTGTGTTAACTCTTTTGGGTGTATTCTTTAAACATGTCTGTTAAGTGCAGACTATTGGTTTTCCCTGAGTTAGCCTGTATGCCTTTATGGAGGTAATGTGATGTCAAATTAATGTGGAATTCACTTTGGGGGTGATGACCCAAGATGGGAAAACATTTATTAAGGTTTGCTAATTTCCCTGAGACTTTTTGTTTTGAGCTGTATTCCCCACCAGGTTCTCTTCTGTTCTGTGATTAAGTGCCTTTGTTTGTTAATAAATTATGTTTTTTACTTTTACCATCTTGAACATGAGTCCTCATTGTTGCTCCTGGCAACCTAGACGGCCTGGGATGTAACACCAGTAAATCAAAAGCTTTGCCTTCAGGCTCAGTTCTCTCTTCACCGTGACAGACCGGTACAACGCCCAAATCACTGCAGATGCAGCAGCAATCCACCTATCGCTCTCCCTCTCCATCTTTCCCTCACTCATTAACAAGACCCCAAGATACTTAAACTCGGGGTTTATAAAGTGTTTCACCAGCTTGGCCAGTGCTTCACTTGAGGCAGGACCTTGTCCCTGACCTGGAGAAGGCATTCTACCCATTTCTGACTCAAGACCATGGTCTCGGATTTGGAGGAGCTGATTCTCATCCCAGCTGCTTCACACTTGGCTGCGAACTGTTCCAGTAAAAGCTGGAGATCACGATCTGATTAAGCCAACAGGACCACATAGTCTGCAAAAAGCAGAGACCTGATCCTCAGGCCACCAAAACGGATCCCCTCAACACCTTGACTGCGCATAGAAATCCTGTCCATTAAAGTTATGAACTGAATCAGTGACAAAGGGCAGCCTTGGTGGAGTCCAACTCTCACTGGAAATGAATCCCACTTACTGTTGGCAATATGGACCAAACTCTGGTACAATCATACTGGGACTTAACAGCTCGCATCAAGGGGCCCCAAGGGATGCTGTCAAATGCCTTCTCCAAGTCCACAAAACACATGTAGATTGGTTGGGAGAACTCCCAACCAATGCAATTAATATAATAAATTTAAAATTAAATTTATTTCAAAGACTAAAGTCCCATTAGTTGCCACACACAGTGGTGTGTGAAATTTGTTCTCCGCATTTGACCCATCCCCTGGGGGAGCAGTGAGTTGCAGACACGGCTGCGCTCGGGAACTATTTGTTGGTTTAACCCACCAATCAAACCCCTTAATGCTGAGTGTCAAATGGGGAGGCATTGGGTCCCATTTTTAGAGTCTTTGGTATGACCCGGCCATGGATTAGAACCCATGATCTTGCGGTTTCAGGGCAGACACTCATACCACTAGGCCACTGAGCTGGTCTGAATTAGATTGTTTATTTAAAAAAAATTCAAATAAGATTTTGAATTACAGACATTTCATGAAATAATTTCAGTATTATAACCTACACTGCAGGTCTATTTTCCAAACTTCTGTTATGTTGCTTTTATATTTTGTTCATTACATATTTCTTGGAGTTCTTCTCTGGCTGAAATAAAATGATGAAACACTTTGGAGCAAATATACACAGAATCAGTCCAAAACTGGAGGCCAGAATAGCAAATATCTCCACAGCTACAGTAAATTTTCCAGGAGAGCTGACATATGCTGGGATGAAGGTGAGCCACACTGCACAGAATATCAGCATGCTGAAGGTTATCAGCTTGGCTTCATTAAAATTATCAGGTAGTTTCCGAGCTAGAACAGCTAACACAAAGCAGAAAACAGCCAGCAGGCCAATGTACCCGAGCACAGCCCAGAACCCAACAGCAGAACCTAATGCACATTCCAGGATGATCTTCTCCTTGTATGTGCTCAGATTTTTCATTGGGAATGGAGGGCTGA
>SSNS01000411.1:303251-359843 GCA_006937985.1 Aphyosemion australe | reverse complement strand
ACAGTCATTCTTTGTTGTGGAGGCCCAAACCATTTCATGACATTACTACCTGGAAGTGTAGCTTTAAAGGCCATTAAAACCACTACAGTTTTCCCAAGAACACAGGAGATACAGAGAACAAAGGTGATCCCAAACGCTGTGTGTCGCAGCATGCAGGACCAATCAGAGGGAGCTCCGATGAAAGTTAATGAACATAAGAAACACAGAGTCAGAGAGAAGAGCAGCAGGAAGCTCAGCTCAGAGTTGTTGGCTCTGACAATTGGAGTTGTTCTGTGATGAAAGAAAATAGCTGCTGTTATGATGGCCAGACAGGCCCCACTAACAGAGAATGCAGCCAGGATGATTGCCAGGACTTCATCATAGGAAAGAAACTCCACAGGTTTGGGGAAACAAGCGTCTCTTTGTGCATTAGGCCAGAATTCACTGGGACAATGGAAGCAATCAGAAGAATCTAGAACAAATAAATGAAAAGGTCTTCAGAACTCTTTGATTCCACATTGGAAGAGTTATACAAGTACTAGATTTTACTTTACCTGTTGTGTTGCTAATCTCTCCTTCAGGACATGGTATACAATCATAGCAGCAGATAGGTTTTCCTTTCTGCAACACTTTCCGAGTTCCTGGAGGACAACTCTCAGAGCACACTGATACTGGGACCTGTTAGATATATTATCATATTACATTTGAAACAATTCTGGCCCATCAGCTAAATTATTTCTGAACAGTTTTCTTTTTATTTAATCCATCGTTATTTGAATCATTACTTGTGTGCTGCTCTCCATCCAGGTTGGGTTTCCAGTGATATGAAAATCTTGGCCTTTAGGCAGTGATGCATCATAGTACCCTACTGTTACCAGCTCAATAACTCCACTCTCACTCTTCTGCCAGTTGACCAGCTCATAAAAAGCTACAGGATCCCCGTTAGCATCAAATGACACAGGATAACCATTACGGGAAAAATTGACTTTTCTTAACTTCGACAAGACCTGAAATAAAGGAAGGTAGAAATGGTAGCTGCACAATGTAGTAATAAGCCCACATTTATGGAGGTCAGATTTAATTTGAACTAACCTGTTCAGAGTCCAGTTTGATGTTTTTATCACACTGAGTGGTGAGGTTAGTTTCCTGACACACTGCATTGTGAATAGCATGAGCTATTGCATAAACAGCCTTGTACACCATGTTAGCAACTCTTAACTGGGATGTATCAGTGTACAGGCTTTCTAGTTTGTTTATGTCTTCAGTTCCATCACACACACTTTTTATTGGATCAGCCACTAAATGCATGTAAAGACAAATGCAGAATATTGTACCTCTTTAAGAAGAAAAGCCAAATAAATGTATAAAATATTCTGGATTTCTTTATTGGAATTTCAGGTCATAAAATGACAGATTTCCACTCACGCAATTGCTGGGTAAAAACAGAGCAATGCAAAAGATGTCATATTGGATAAAGAATTTTAAAAAATAAACCTTTAAGCTTAACTCACTTTTTATCAGGCTGCAGTTGAATGCATCCTCCCAGAACTCAGTCAGCACTGAGGAAGCAGCTACTTCAGTGGGAGAAAGATCCAGTAGGAACTCTCTCAGACCTGGTATAACAGATTTCTGAATGGCAACTCCGATGGCTCCTGTGCAGAAACTGAAGCTCATCAACTGTGGGTCAGTTATCCAGGTCTCACTAACTAGCCACTGACGAGGTGGTGGAGGGTCCAGAGCCAGTTCTTCCAACAGAACCCTAATATCTGCAGAATCTATAAATGCCACAACAACCTTCGATGTTGACCTGGAAACACATTTCAAAGTGTGGTTGTGCTGGAATTTTTTACATGTTCTGTTTAGCCCATATTTTAGGATAATATAATTTTACTTTATATAATAATTTTTGTGCAAAAGAAAAATAAGCATGAAAAAGTGAATAATGAACAAATTTCCATCTATTTTTTTTTTTTCAAACCTGCGGATGACATCAGCTACTCTCTGGATCTTGCTGCGTGGGTCGGTCCGATAGAAAGATTCAGAGTACTCCACACAGATTCCTTCATTCTGAGCCTCATCAAGAAAAGACTTCATGCCATAATTTCCATAATCTGAGTTAGAGCGGACAGCACCTATCCAAGTCCAGCCAAAGTGTTTCACCAGCTTGGCCAGTGCATCAGCCTTGAACTGGTCACTGGGAACTGTTCTGAAGAAAGTTGGGTACTGCTGCTTATCTGACAGACAGGCACATGTAGCAGAGTGGCTGACCTAAATCAATTAAATGAAGTACAAAGTATTATTTTTCTACTAAATGCAGAGCAGATTTATTTTTGACTTTTAATTTATCATTTCAGAAAAACTTGCTTGAGGAACATGAAAGGACTGAATGATGCGTGACATGCTGATGGATGGTGTCGATCCAGACTCTCCAACAACAGCCAACACTTTACCAGACTGAGAACAATTGCTGTCTTTGTTAAACACAGGGTCCTGACTGTTTAACAGGTGAAACGCCACCTGCATAGCCAGGGGCACCGAAGCACATGAGTCATAGATCTGATATCCAAGATTGATGCCGGGCAGCAGTTGAGTGCTGTTGTTGATCTCTTTGATTGCAAAGATCATTATGCGAGAGAGAACCAGCTCATTAGCAAGAAGGCTGCACAGAATCAGATGAGATGATTTTTACAAAGTACACTAACTGTCTGCAGTTGGGACAATAAACTAATATGGATGTGATTTTTACCAAAATACAAAATAATAAATATAATTTTTATAATATTTTTAAATAAAATAATAAAATGAAATAATAATAATCCAAATTCAAAATTCAAATACATTATAAAGCACTAGTAAACAATATTATCTCAAATTTAAACTTAAATGGATATTTGTAAATTAGTAACTCTATACAATCATTGCAGACTATTTCATTTCTTTCACAAACATCTAAAATCCCCTCCCAGCTCTTCCTCATGGAACTAACCTTGTACATGTTGCAGGCTCAGGCTTGGTGGTGTAGTTAGGAGTCACTGTTTTCAGTTTATAATGTAAAGAGAAAACACCTCCAATAATAAAGTCACCTTCCATTGAGAATACAGGTAAACAAGGAGCACCCTGTAAGGTACAGTTAGTTGATGAAGCTTCACCAGCAGCACTCAGGTCCTCTATGGGATCAGTCCTTTGTTTCAGACCATCTAGAGACCAAACCAAGACAACAAATATTCCCTCCAACAAACTCACAGCTAATCTCTTTCTGATAAAGCCTCTGACCTCCATTCCTCCAGCAACTGTAGTCAAGTGTGTTTCTATTGGTTTATAAACCTTCTGTGTTGCCCATCAGAAAGAAGACCTCCCCTAACAGTAATCACTCCGTGTCTTTAACAGGACACTAGTCAGTTTTGGCTTGTTTTTAGCACCCCCTAGTGTTTATTGGCGAAAGTGAAAGTAAAACTTATCTCTCCTCGCTGTGCGTTTGTCTTTTTAACACCTGAGAGTTTTCTTTGTGATGTTGTCACGATTTCCGCCTCCCGACCTTCCTCCTCCGGCCTGCCGGCTCCCTCCTAGGACTCCAACTCCCATCATTCCCCAGTCACGTCACCAACCGCGACTATATCAGGAAGTCGCTCGCTCATTACGTCACTCAGTCATTGTCTTCATCGAACCATGATCAGAGTACCAGCCGAACCGAGCTATCAGCCTACTAGCTACCAACCAGTAAGTCTCTCTTGCCTTACCTCTGGAATATCTTCGTGGCTCTGCTTCCCGTCAGAGATCATTTGGATATTCCTAGATTAAACTGCGTGCCGGCTCCTTCCCGACACGAGCACCCGTGTTTGGGTGGTAATGCACGCTACAGCTCAACTCCCTCCAATCGCCTCAGCTAACCGACAGGATGACTGAGTCCAGTATTAACGCTGTGGAGTTTGAGCAGATGAAAGCCGAGCTGATACGGCTTCGTGCCCTGGTGGACCGACTCAACACAAAGGTAGACTCCCTATCTGACCTCACACTTCAATTGTCCACCGCTCTGAACACGCTGCAATGCCTGTGATGTCTGCACCCGCTTCAAGACCTCCAACCAACCACCCGCAGGGCTCCTTCATCCTCTGCCTGTTCCAGATTGCCCGTGGTCCCACGTGGGGCTGGACTTAATCACAGGACTCCCGAATGTAAATGGTCTGGACACCATCATGACCATTACCGACCGGTTCTCCAAGACAGCCCACTTTGTTGCCCTTCCCGGCCTCCCCACGGCCCGTCGCACAGCAGAACTTTTCTTGGAACACGTCTTGCGCCTCCACGGCTTCCCAGCTGATGTGGTCTCCGACAGAGGGCCCCAATTCACAGCCCGGTGTTGGAGGGCTTTCTGCCGACTCATTGGCGCCTCAGCCAGTCTTTCCTCGGAGTACCATCCCCAGGCTAATGGACAAACCAAGAGAAGCAACCAACAACTGGACCACTTCCTTGGGTGCTTCACCATGACGCAGTCATCCCAATGGCCCAAGTTTCTCCTCTGGGCGGAACTTTCTCATAACCTCCATACCGTGTCTGCAACTCAACACTCCCCTTTCGAAATCTGCTATGGATACCAGCCTCCACTATTCACTCATCAGGACCCGGAGGGTCTCTGTCGCGGTGGCTCAGGCCATGGTGAGGTGCTGTAAGAACGCCTGGATCAAGGCAAAGGCCTCCATCACCAGAGCCAACTCTTGCTATGCCGGCCAGCAACAACGCCATCACCAACCTGGACCGCTCTACAAGCCCGGAGACAAGGTTTGGGTGTCCACCTCCGTCTCCGTTCCGGATCCAAGAAACTCGCCCCTCGGTTCCACGGACCCTACACAGTGGAGAGAGTCATCAACCCGGTCTCCTACCGGCTACGGCTCCAGATCCATCCCACCTTCCACTCCTCTCTGCTCAAACCTCACGTCTCTTCGCCCCTCTCTCCTCCACCTGCTCCATCGCCACCCCCCCCCAACGCCTTCTGTACGGGGACCCCATCTACACGATCCGCCATATCCTGAACGCCCGCCGCCGGGGTTGGGGCTGGCAGTGTCTTGTCGACTGGGCTGGTTTCGGCCCCGAGGAGCACTCCTGGGAGCCCACCCGCTCCATCCTGGACCCCTCTCTGATTTCTGGGACCGCCGGGGCCGCCCAGGGACTTCTGGAGCCGTCCCTGGACAGGGGGTGCTGTCATGGTTTCCGCTTCCTGACCTTCCTCCTCCAGCCTACCGACTCCCTCGTAGGACTCCAACTCCCATCATTCCCAAGTCACGTCACCAACCGCGACTATATCAGGAAGTCGCTCGCTCATCACATCACTCAGTCATCGTCTTCATCGTCCCATGATCAGAGTACCAGCCGAACCGAGCTATCAACCTGCTAGCTACCAACCAGTAGGTCTCTTTTGCCTTACCTCTGGAATATCTTCGCGGCTCCGCTTCCCGTCGGAGATCGTTCGGATATTTTTTAGATTAAACTGCGTGCCAGCTCCTTCCCGACACAATCACTTCCATGTTTGGGTGGTAACGCACGCTACAACTCAACTCCCTCCAGTTGCCTCAGCTAACTGACACATCTCAGTTGTATTAAATAAACCGCCCGGCCAAATGAAAAGTTGCCACCAAAAATAAAGGCCACACACGCTAATATTTTTTGGACCACCTTTAGCTTTCATTACAGCACGCATTCACTGTTGCATTGTATTGTTAAGCTTCTGCAATGTCACCAGATTTATTTCCATGCATTCATTTGTCACCAAGATCTTGCATTGATGATGGTAGAGTCTGACTGCTGCACAAAGCAGTCTCCAGCACATCCCAAAGATTCTCAATGGGGTTAAGGTCTGGACTCTGTGGTGGCCAATCCATGTGTGAAAATGATGTCTCATGCTCCCTGAACCACTCTTTTACTATTTGAGCCCGATGAATCCTGGCATTGTCATCTTGGAATATCGCCGTGCCATCAGGGAAGAACAAATCCATTGATGGAATAACCTGGTCATTCAGTATATTCAGAAGCCCCAAAATGAAGCAACGAGACTTTTCAGCTAATTGCTTCACCAAAAGGTTCACTACTCGAAGCTTCATTTACTCAGCCTTATATAGCGAAATCTGCTGGTGGAGTTCAAACATGACAGCCAAGTCATCGTACTGAACCTCATGTCAAACCTGTGTTGTGGTTTATGCTTATGTTCACATAACATGAAGCTACGGCTTCATTCAAGGAAATAATTTTGGTTTCAAAATTAAGGGGTTACACACATGTCATTAGGTGAGATGTCAGTGATCCACATCTCTCTCTCTCTCTCACACACAAGCATACACGCTCTACTGAGGATCAGTGGAGCATCTCCCCCCTGCGCGATCCAACATGGTTTTCTGCAAAATGAAGCAAGCCTCGAAGCGGGGCTTCATGGACACGCCCCCTTCCTGCTCGATACAAGCCTCGCTTCATTTGTCCCATCACTATGTCCATGTCTGAGCCAAGTCACCCAGCAAATGACTCATTTTTGATTATTTGCCATGTTCTTTGAATAATCAATTTAAGTATTGATCTACTTGTACGTCAAGAGCTTTGCTTTACACCATTGCGCCCTCTTCACCATTAAGGTTCAATTGGCATCTGAATTCCCTCGGACGCTGTCACCTGTTGGATCCATTGTTCCATCCACATAAAGTCTTTGTTTTCATTGTGTTATTACATATTTAAGTTAAATATTCCTGATTTTAAAAATGTGTTAAAGGTAAGGTGGCTGTTGAAGCCATTTTGTTATTATAGTCCATAATTTCTTAATTTTGTGGTAGATTGATTCATTAGACAGAACCAATAGTTATGTGTTGCAGTGAAGATGATTGTTTGCCCGGTTACCGATGACGATGTGTTTTACTCGTTTTTGATTGGCTGTCTGAACGAGTAAAGAGAAATCCTTGGAGAAACGTTTTCAGAAGCTACTGGACTTTGGAGCAACACAGTCTGTTGACCTACTTGCGTTTAGTTGTCTTTTTTATTGTAGAAAAGTGTATAGTTGAGTTCAGTTCATTTTGTGTTACAATAAATGCAACGTAAACAGAAGAATTGTTCTCAAGACTTTTATTGATGACATGCACAGGGTCCAGAGGCTAACGGTCAACTTCCTGCACCTACAGTGGCATTAAGGTAAAAAAAAATCTCGATTACACAATGTAGATTTTTGAAAAATAAGTTTTATTTTGTTAGGCAAATTAAGAATTATATTTGTCAAAGAAGACACAAATAGATTAAAATGCAATTCTCCATCCATCCATCCATGTTCCTCCACTTATCCAGGGTTGAGTCACGGGGACAGCAGCCTATGCAAAAAGGCCCAGAATTCCCTCTCCACAGCCACTTGGGCCAGCCTCCAGGGAAATCCCAAGGCGTTCCCAGGCTAGACAAGAAACATAGTCCCTCCGTCATGTCCTGGGTCTTCCTTTAGGTCTCCTCCCAGTTGGACATGCCCAAACAACCTCACCAGGGAGCCATCCAGGAGGCTTCCAAACCAGATGCTCGAGCCACCTCAACTGGATCATCTCGATGTGGAGGAGCAGCAGGTCTACTCTGAGCCCCTCCCAGATGATCGAGCTTCTCACCCAATCTCTAAGGGAAAGCCCAGACACCCTGCAGAAAAACTCATTTTGGACGCATATATCAGCAATCTCATTCTTTGAATCAATACCCAGAGCTTGTGACCATAGGTGAGGGTAGGAACGTAGATCGACCGGCAAATCGAGAGCTTCACTTCCTCCTCAGTTCTCTTCACCACGACAGACCGGTACAACGCCCGCATCATCGCAGAAAGAGTACCAATCCGCCTATCGATCTCTCGCTCCCTCTTCCCCAAATTTATGAACAAGACCCCGAGATACTTAACTCCTTCACTTAAGGCAGGACCTCGTCCCTGACCCGNGCTCAGATTTTTCATTGGGAATGGAGGGCTGACTAACAACCAAACTATGCAGACAATAACTTGAATGAATGTAAAAAAAACAACAGTCATTCTTTGTTGTGGAGGCCCAAACCATTTCATGACATTACTACCTGGAAGTGTAGCTTTAAAGGCCATTAAAACCACTACAGTTTTCCCAAGAACACAGGAGATACAGAGAACAAAGGTGATCCCAAATGCTGTGTGTCGCAGCATGCAGGACCAATCAGAGGGAGCTCCGATGAAAGTTAATGAACATAAGAAACACAGAGTCAGAGAGAAGAGCAGCAGGAAGCTCAGCTCAGAGTTGTTGGCTCTGACAATTGGAGTTGTTCTGTGATGAAAGAAAATAGCTGCTGTTATGATGGCCAGACAGGCCCCACTAACAGAGAATGCAGCCAGGATGATTGCCAGGACTTCATCATAGGAAAGAAACTCCACAGGTTTGGGGAAACAAGCGTCTCTTTGTGCGTTAGGCCAGAATTCACTGGGACATGGGGAACAGTCAGGAGAATCTAAAAGAAAAATCAGTTAGCATTGGTATATTTAAAATAATAAGGGGAGAATTTTTTTTTTTTTTACCTGTTGTGTTACTAAACTCTCCTTCAGGACATGGTATACAATCATAGCAGCAGATGGGTTTTCCTTTCTGCAACACTTTATGAGTTCCTCGAGGACAACTCTTAGAGCACACTGATACTGGAACCTGTTGGGGAGATATTATCAGTATTACATTTTATAATTTTTCTCCTATCAGCTAGAGTAAACTACTTCTTAACTTCCTTCAGTTTATAAACCATCATTATTTGAATCTTTACTTGTGTGCTGCTCTCCACCCAGGTTGGGTTTCCAATGATATGAAAGTCCTGTCCTTTAGGCAGTGATGCATCATAGTACCCTACTGTTACCAGCTCAATAACTCCACTCTCACTCTTCTGCCAGTTGACCAGCTCATAAAAAGCTACAGGATCCCCGTTAGCATCAAATGACACAGGATAACCATTTTGGGAAAAGTTGACTTTTCTCAACTTCGACAAAACCTGAAATAAAGGAAGATGGAAATAGTAGTAGTAACTGGGCTGTATCAGTGTACAGGCTTTTGAGTTTGTTTATGTCTTCAGTTCCATCACACACACTTTTTATTGGATCAGCCACTAAATGCATGTAAAGACAAATGCAGAATATTGTACCTCTTTAAGAAGAAAAGCCAAATAAATGTATAAAATATTCTGGATTTCTTTATTGGAATTTCAGGTCATAAAATGACAGATTTCCACTCACGCAATTGCTGGATAAAAACAGAGCAATGCAAAAGATGTCATATTGGATAAAGAAATTTAAAAAAAAAACCTTTAAGCTCCACTCACTTTTTTTCAGGCTGCAGTTGAATGCATCCTCCCAGAACTCAGTCAGCACTGAGGAAGCAGCTACTTCAGTGGGAGAAAGATCCAGTAGGAACTCTCTCAGACCTGGTATAACAGATTTCTGAATGGCAACTCCGATGGCTCCTGTGCAGAAACTGAAGCTCATCAATTGTGGGTCAGTTATCCAGGTCTCACTTCCTATCCACTGACGAGGTGGTGGAGGGTCCAGAGCAAGTTCTTCCAACAGAACCCTAATATCTGCAGAATCTATAAATGCCACAACAACCTTCGCTGTTGACCTGGAAACACATTTCAAAGTGTGGTTGTGCTGGAATTTTTTCTAATCTAATCTATAAATATGTATATTTTTTAATTGTATGTAATACTTTATTTTACATAATAACTTTGTGCAAATATATATATATATATGACATAAATATCTTATCCTCAAAAATTCTATAATGAACACATTTCCAACTTTTTTTTTTCAAACCTGCGGATGACATCAGCTACTCTCTGGATCTTGCTGCGTGGGTCGGTCCGATAGAAAGATTCAGAGTACTCCACACAGATTCCTTCATTCTGAGCCTCATCAAGAAATGACTTCATGCCATAATTTCCATAATCTGAGTTAGAGCGGACAGCACCTATCCAAGTCCAGCCAAAGTGTTTCACCAGCTTGGCCAGTGCATCAGCCTGGAACTGGTCACTGGGAATTGTTCTGAAGAAAGTTGGGTACTGCTGCTTGTCTGACAGACAGGCACACGTAGCAGATGGGCTCACCTAAATCAATTGAAGGAAGTACAAAGTATTATTTTTCCACTAAATGCAGAGCAGATTTATTTTTGACTTTTAAATGAACAATTTCAGATGAACTTGCTTGAGGAACATGAAAGGACTGAATGATGCGTGACATGCTGATGGATGGTGTCGATCCAGACTCTCCAACAACAGCCAACACTTTACCAGACTGAGAACAATTGCTGTCTTTGTTAAACACAGGGTCCTGACTGTTTAACAGGTGAAACGCCACCTGCATAGCCAGGGGCACCGAAGCACATGAGTCATAGATCTGATATCCAAGATTGATGCCGGGCAGCAGCTGTGTGCTGTTGTTGATCTCTTTGATTGCAAAGATCATTATGCGAGAGAAACTCAAAACCCGAGCAAGAAGGCTGCACAGATGAGAGTTGATATTTACATAAAAAAACAAACAATTGAGCAAGAAGACAAAAAAACATGCATAAATTACCTGCAATTAAGACAATAAACACATTTAGGTATAATGTCAGTCTGGTTAGGGTTAGGGTACTCAAGTTTTAATAAAAGTTGTCTTCACTAACAGAATGTATATAAAACAGTTAAATGAAATAATTATGCAAAATTCAAATGCATTATAAAGTACAAGTAGATAATATTATCTCAAATTTAACACTCAAATTTCATTTTTACTGAATATTCATAAATTAGTAACTCTATAGAATCACTGCCGACCATTTAATTTCTTTCACATCTAAAATCCCCTCCCAGCTCTTCCTCATGGAACTAACCTTGTACATGTTGCAGGCTCAGGCTTGGTGGTGTAGTTAGGAGTCACTGTTTTCAGTTTATAATGTAAAGAGAAAATACCTCCAATAATAAAGTCACCATCCACTGAGAATACAGGTAAACAAGGAGCACCCTGTAAGGTACAGTTAGTTGATGAAGCTTCACCAGCAGCACTCAGGTCCTCTATGGGATCAGTCCTTTGTTTCAGACCATCTAGAGACCAAACCAAGACAACAAACATTCCCTCCAACAAACTCACAGCTAATTTCTTTCTGATAAAGCCTCTGACGTCCATTCCTCCAGCAACTGTACTCAAGTGTGTTTCTATTGGTTTATAAACCTTCTCTGTTGCCCATCAGAAAGAAGACCTCCCCTAACAGTAATGGCTATATATTTCCATTATTTCCAATTAAACCTGTACAAGTAGAATAAATATTAACCATTTCATGCATAATGGTCACTACAGTGGACAGCTACTCAAATTTATTTTTGCAATATATTAAGCAAAGATATTGTGGCATTTGAGCTTCCACATTGGACTCTAGAGAGTCAAGCAGACATATTTGCTGTTCAGAACGCATTCTGTCCTCTGAAGTGGACATATAAATTATTTGAAAAGTAACTGATCGACGATTCTAGGGATGCACCAATACCACTTTTTTCCAAACCGATACGATACCGATACTTGGATCTGAGTACTCGCAATACCGATTACCGATACCACACAAAAAATGCAATGAATTGGAATACAGGTTTTATTTTCTTCTCTGCTTTCAACAGGAAAAGATGGTGAGTTAGATAAAAAATAAAATATTTTAATAGAGATCACAAAACTAAAATATTAGGTGAAAAATAAATTTTTTTTGTGAAATCATTGCTCAGTTTTCTACAAACAAAATTAACTAATTGGCACTGTCTCCAGCTTTCGTGAACATAACATTTATGATGTTACAGCCCTTGGCTGTTTGTGTTGTATTTTAAACTTTCCTCTGTTTTCTCCCTTCCTGAGAGTGTGAGAGGAGAGGTCCTGGCTCCACTCCCACTAATTGCCCCCAGTTTTGAGTGTACCAGCTGTCCCAACTTCCAATCAGCCCTGACTCTGCTTTAAAGCTCAGCCACACCTCAGATTCTGGGAGCGGCAGACCAGAGAGAGCACTCGCTGGTCTGTTGTCTCCCCGGCGGTGGTTATGTTCTGTGTTTTGTGTGATTTCTTCAGTTTGGTGTCATGTTAAGTTAAGCAAACATTTCAGTATTCATTCGGCTAACCGTTTAAGAGATGATTCTGACAACTATTCATTTGTGTTCCAGTTATGTGATGTCTTTTGTGTGAGTCTACCGGAGACAGACTAAGACATCACCTCAGCTAAGGGTTCAGTTTGCTTTTTGGTTATGAGATCTTTTGTTACTTCTGTTTACCTGCCGGTTTAGTTTGTGTTTGGTTACTTTTGTAAATAAAACATCTCGCCATGATTTTAACACCAGAACATGCCTCCTTTATTGTTACCCAGACCACCTAGATGGTCTGGTACGTAACAAGTGGGGGCTCATCTGGGATATTTGATCCCAAAGCCATCAGGGGGCATGTTTTTTGGTTTGATGTTTTTGTTCAATCTTTTTAAGGGGGGAAGTGTTACAGCCCTTGGCTGTTTTGTGTTGTATTGTAAACTTTCCTCTGTTTTCTCCCTGAGAGTGTGAGAGGAGAGCACCTGGCTCCACTCCCACTAATTGCCTCAACTTTGAGTGTACCAGCTGTCCCAATTTCCAATCAGCCCAGACACTGCTACAAAGCCCAGCCACACCTCAGATTCTAGGAGCAGCAGGACAGAGCATTTCTCTGTGCTGTTGGCTCCCCGGCGGTGGTTTATTTTGTGTATTTATTGTGATTTCTTTGGTTTGGTCTCTTAAGGTTTTAGCAAACAATTCACTATTCATTTGGTATTCATTTGGATAACCATTTAAGATGTGATTCAGACAACTATTCATTTGTGTAACCGTTATGTGATGTTTTTTGTTTGAGTCTGCAGTAGACAGACTAAGACATCACCTCAGCATTTGGTTTGGTTTGCTGTTTTGGGTTATGAGACCTTTTGTTAATTCTGTTTACCCGCCGGTTTAGTTTGTGTTTGCATTCATTTCCATTTGTAAATAAAACATCTTATCATTTTTACCATCTGAACATGTCTCCTCTTTGTTACCCCTGGCCACCTAGACGGCCTGGGTCGTAACAATGAACCTATCGCAGTGTCCACATTTAAATCAAACAAAAAACTATAGTCAGCATGCAATAGTGTGGACTCTGAACTAAGCTTTTTTGGGAAACATGAGCAGCAGGTTCTTTTTGATGAAAATAACCATCTCTGCATTTTCAGGTGTGAGCCTGTTTCTGCTTTCATTCACAATGTTTGAAACAGCTCCCCCTATTGGTCAATATAGAAAACTGCAACAGAAATGACAAGTCACAGTGAAGCCGCTTTCAGGCAATTGGTATCGGTACCTGGTATCGGTTAACTTTTACCGATACTGGTATCGGCATCTTCTTGTAGGAGCTTGTTGTGTTCTTCATGTGTGATGCACCAATACCGTTACTGGTATCAGTATCAGTGCATCACATATGAAGAATGCAACAAGCTCCTACAAGAAGATGGTCACCGACTGCCTACAGAAACGTTAAAAAGATGAAGTCATTGATCGAGCCTTCTACTATTGACTATTGACCTTTTGCACCTACGTCACCTGATCACGTGGGTTCATCATAGTGGATGTCTACAGTAAATTACAGAAATATGTAACAGAGGGCAAAAGTGGAGATTTTATGTCTTTCCATTGGTTTTTCTTGCTTTAAACACAGTTTAAAATGGCGTCCAGATGAATAGGGAAAAAATGCCCAAATGGACAAAATGTCCCTGAGGGTTAAAGCTGCTTTTACTTAAATCTTTGTGTTTTATTCCTTTTTTTAACTAGAATTTATAATCATCTTTCATTTGTTTTATCATTTTATAATTTTATGAATTTCTGTTTTCTGATTTTATGATATTCTGTTGTTTTGTTTTAAAATCATTTTAAGACGATTTTATCTTTTGTTTTGTTGATCTTTGTAAAGCACATTGTGATTCTTTTCTGTGATAAGTGCTATACAAATACAATTTACTTACTTATATTTAATTTAAAATATTCCTGATTTTAAAAAATGATTTAAAGTTAAGGTTGCGGCATTAAGGTGGAAAAAAACAACAACTCTGAATTACACAATGTATATTTTTAAAAATAAGTTTTATTTTGTTAGGCAAATTAAGAATTATATTTGTCAAAGAAGACACAAATAGATTAAAATGCAATTATCCATCCATCCATCCATCCATGTTCCTCCACTCATCCAGAGTCAGATAACGAAGGCAGCATCCTATGTAGAGAGGCCCCGAATTCCCTCTCCACAGCCACTTGGGCCAGCTCCTCTGTGGAAATCCTAAGGCGTTCCCACGTCAAATGAGAAATATAGTCCCTCTGTTGTGTCCTGGGTCTTCATTTAGGTCACCTCCCAGTTGGACGTGCCCAAAAAACCTCACCAGGGAGGCATCCAGGAGGCATCCTAAGCAGATGCCTAAGCCACCTCAACTAGCTCCTCTCGATGTGGAAGAGCAGCATAATCTACTCTGAGCCCCTCCTGGATGATCGAGCTTCTCACCCTGTCTCCAAGATCTCCCAGTCACAGGGCTGACACTCATACCACTAGGCCACTGAGCTGGTCCACATTGCCTGCGAAAACCAGAGACCTGATCCATAGGCCCCTCAACATCTTGGCTGCGCCTCTAAACCCTGTCCATAAAAGTTATAAAACGAAAGTGTGACAAAGGGCAGCCTTGGCCAAGTCCAAATATCACCAGGAACGAGCCCAACTTACTGCCAGCAATATGGACCAAACTCTGGCACCAATCATACAGGGACCTAACAGCCCGTGTCAAGGGACCCGGTACCCCATACTCCCAGAGTACCCCCCACAGGGCCCCAAGGGACGCTGTCGAACGCCTTCTCCAAATCCACAAACACATGTAGATTTGTTGGGTGAACTCACAACCAATGCAACTAATATAATCATTTACATGAAATTTAAATAGTTTATTTAAAATAAATTAACAAAAAAAGTTTAATTACAGAAAGTTCATGAATTAACTTGATTATTATAATCTACACTGCAGGTTTGATCTATTTTCCAAACTTCTGTTATGTTGCGCTTATATTTTGTTCATTACATGTTTCTTAGAGTTTTTCTCTGGCTGAAATAAAATGATGAAACACTTTGGAGCAAATATACACAAAATCAGTCCAAAACTGGAGGCCAGAATAGCAAATATCTCCACAGCTACAGTAAATTTTCCAGGAGAGCTGACATATGCTGGGATGAAGGTGAGCCACACTGCACAGAATATCAGCATGCTGAAGGTTATCAGCTTGGCTTCATTAAAATTATCAGGTAGTTTCCGAGCTAGAACAGCTAACACAAAGCAGAAAACAGCCAGCAGGCCAATGTACCCGAGCACAGCCCAGAACCCAACAGCAGAACCTAATGCACATTCCAGGATGATCTTCTCCTTGTATGTGCTCAGATTTTTCATTGAGAATGGAGGGCTGACTAACAACCAAACCGTACATATTATAACTTGAACAACTGTGAGAGACACAACAGTCATTCTTTGTTGTGGAGGCCCAAACCATTTCATGACATTACTACCTGGAAGTGTAGCTTTAAAGGCCATTAAAACCACTACAGTTTTCCCAAGAACACAGGAGATACAGAGAACAAAGGTGATCCCAAACGCTGTGTGTCGCAGCATGCAGGACCAATCAGAGGGAGCTCCGATGAAAGTTAATGAACATAAGAAACACAGAGTCAGAGAGAAGAGCAGCAGGAAGCTCAGCTCAGAGTTGTTGGCTCTGACAATTGGAGTTGTTCTGTGATGAAAGAAAATAGCTGCTGTTATGATGGCCAGACAGGCCCCACTAACAGAGAATGCAGCCAGGATGATTGCCAGGACTTCATCATAGGAAAGAAACTCCACAGGTTTGGGGAAACAAGCGTCTCTTTGTGTGTTAGGCCAGAATTCACTGGGACATGGGAAACAGTCAGGAGAATCTAAACAATTAATAAGAAAACTCTCAGACATGTAATATCACAAATTCTATATGCATTGAAACCATTTGACCTTACCTGTCATGTTGCTAATCTCTCCTTCAGGACATGGTATACAATCATAGCAGCAGATGGGTTTTCCTTTCTGCAACACTTTACGAGTTCCTGGAGGACAACTCTCAGAGCACACTGATACTGGGGCCTGTTAGATATATTATCATATTACATTTGAAACAATTCTGGCCCATCAGCTAAATTATTTCTGAACAGTTTTCTTTTTATTTAATCCATCATTATTTGAATCATTACTTGTGTGCTGCTCTCCATCCAGGTTGGGTTTCCAGTGATGTGAAACTCCTGGCCTTTAGGCAGTGATGCATCATAGTACCCTACTGTTACCAGCTCAATAACTCCACTCTCACTCTTCTGCCAGTTGACCAGCTCATAGAAAGCTACAGGATCCCCATTAGCATCAAATGACACAGGATAGCCATTACGGGAAAAGTTGACTTTTCTTAACTTCAACAAAACCTGAAATAAAGGAAGATGGAAATGGTAGCTGCAAAATATGGTGACAAGCCAAAATTTGTGAAAGTCACATTTAATTTGAACTAACCTGTTCAGAGTCCAGTTTGATGTTTTTGAAACACTGAGTGGTGAAATTAGTTTCCCGACACACTGCATTGTGAGTAGCATGAGCTATTGCATAAACAGCCTTGTACACCATGTTAGCAACTCTTAACTGGGATGTATCAGTGTACGGGCTTTTCAGTGTATTTATGTCTTCAGTTCTATCACACTCTCTCCGTATTGGATCAGCCACTAAATGCATATAAAGACAAATGCAGAAAGGTGTACCTCTTCATGAATCATGAAGTTCTTTGAAAGCATGTATATACATTTATTGTATATGACAAATTATGAAGACAGAGCATTTGAATGGATCATACATTCTTGAGTTGTTTGGTTGATTTTCAGATCATAAAATGACAGATTGCCACTCACACAACTGCAAAGAAGTGAAACAAAAAAATGAAATATTAGGGGAAGAAAGTATTAAAACATTCTTTAAGCTCCACTCACTTTTTTTCAGGCTGCAGTTGAATGCATCCTCCCAGAACTCAGTCAGCACTGAGGAGGCAGCTACTTCAGCGAGAGAAAGATCCAGTAGGAACTCTCTCAGACCTGGGATCACAGATTTTTGAATGGCAACTCCGATGGCTCCTGCACAGAAACTGAATCTTATCAAGTAAGGGTCAGTTATGCAGTCTTCACTTCCTATCCACTGACGAGGTGGTGGAGGGTCCAGAGCAAGTTCTTCCAACAGCACCCTAAAATCTGCTGAATCTAAGAAGGCCACAACAACCTTTGATGTTGACCTGGAAAGACATTTAAAATCGTGGTTCTGCTGGATTTTTACATGTTCTGTTTAGCCCATATTTTCGAATAATATAATTTTGCTTTATATAACAATTTTTGTGCAAAATAAAAATATGTATGACAGAAATACTTATTCTGAGACAATGAAAAAGTGAATAATGAACAAATTTCCATCTTTTTTTTTTTCAAACCTGCGGATGACATCAGCTACTCTTTGGATCTTGCTGCGTGGGTCGGTCCGATAAAAAGATTCAGAGTACTCCACGCAGATTCCTTCATTCTGAGCCTCATCAAGAAACGACTTCATACCATAATTTCCATAATCTGAGTTAGAGCGGACAGCACCTATCCAAGTCCAGCCAAAGTGTTTCACCAGCTTGGCCAGTGCATCAGCCTGGAACTGGTCACTGGGAATTGTTCTGAAGAAATTTGGGTACTGCTGCTTATCTGACAGACAGGCACATGTAGCAGAGTGGCTCACCTAAATCAATTAAAGGAAATACAATGTATAATTTTTCTACTAAATGCAGAGCAGGTTTATTTTTGACTTTTAATTTATCATTTCAGATAAACTTGCTTGAGGAACATGAAAGGACTGAATGATGCGTGACATGCTGATGGATGGTGTCGATCCAGACGCTCCAACAACAGCCAACACTTTACCAGACTGAGAACAATTGCTGTCTTTGTTAAACACAGGGTCCTGACTGTTTAACAGGTGAAACACCACCTGTGTAGCCAGGGGCACCGAAGCACATGAGTCATAGATCTGATATCCAAGATTGATGCCTGGCAGCAGTTGAGTGCTGTTGTTGATCTCTTTGATTGCAAAGATCATTATGCGAGAGAGAACCAGCTCATTAGCAAGAAGGCTGCACAGAATCAGATGAGATGATTTTTACAAAGTACACTAACTGTCTGCAGTTGGGACAATAAACTCATTTGGATGTCAATTTTACCAAAATACAAAATAAAAGTTTTTGTACAGAATACAATAAAGTAATAAAATGAAATAATAATCCAAATTCAAAATTCAAATACATTATAAAGCACTAGTAGAAAATATTATCTCAAATTTAACACTTAAATGGATATTTGGTAATTAGTAACTCTATACAATCACTGCCGACCATTTAATTTCTTTTACATCTAAAATCCCCTCCCAGCTTTTCCTCATGGAACTAACCTTGTACATGTTGCAGGCTCAGGCTTGGTGGTGTAGTTAGGAGTCACTGTTTTCACTTTGTAATGTAAAGAGAAAACACCTCCAATAATAAAGTCACCATTCATTGAGAATACAGGTAAACAAGGAGCACCCTGTAAGGTACAGTTAGTTGAAGCTTCACCAGCAGCACTC
Source organism: Aphyosemion australe (assembly GCA_006937985.1). Taxonomy (NCBI): domain Eukaryota; kingdom Metazoa; phylum Chordata; class Actinopteri; order Cyprinodontiformes; family Nothobranchiidae; genus Aphyosemion; species Aphyosemion australe. Next base: position 341,142 of record SSNS01000411.1, on the reverse strand, counting down.
AGGTCCTCTATGGGATCAGTCCTTTGTTTCAGACCATCTAGAGACCAAACCAAGACAACAAACATTCCCTCCAACAAACTCACAGCTAATCTCTTTCTGATAAAGCCTCTGACCTCCATTCCTCCAGCAACTGTAGTCAAGTGTGTTTCTATTGGTTTATAAACCTTCTCTGTTGCCCATCAGAAAGAAGACCTCCCCTAACAGTAATCACTCCGTGTCTTTAAAGGGACACTAGTCAGTCTTGGCTTGTTTTTAGCACCCCCTAGTGTTTATTGGCGAAAGCGTAAGTAAAACTTATTTCTCCTCACTGTGCGTTTGTCTTTTTAACACCTGAGAGTTTTCTTTGTGATCTTGTTACGAATTCCGCCTCCCGACCTTCCTCCTCCGGCCTACTGGCTCCCTCCTAGGACTCCAACTCCCATCATTCCCCAGTCACGTCACCAACTGCGACTATATCAGGAAGTCGCTCACTCATCACATCACTCAGTCATTGTCTTCATCGAACCATGATCAGGGTTCCAGCCGAACCGAGCTATCAGCCTACTAGCTACCAACCAGTAAGTCTCTCTTGCCTTACCTCTGGAATATCTTCATGGCTCTGCTTCCCGTCAGAGATAATTCGGATATTCCTAGATTAAACCGCGTGCTGGCTCCTTCCCGACACGAGCACTTCCATGTTTGGGTGGTAACGCGCGCTACAGCTCAACTCCCTCCAATCGCCTCAGCTAACCGACAGGATGACTGAGTCCAGTATTAACGCTGTGGAGTTTGAGCGGATGAAAGCCGAGCTGATACGGCTTCGTGCCCCGGTGGACCGACTCAACACGAAGGTAGACTCCCTATCTGACCTCACACTTCAATTGTCCACCGCTCTGAACACGCTGCAACGCCTGTGACGTCTGGGCTCGCTTCAAGACCTCCAACCAACCACCCGCAGGGCTCCTTCGTCCTCTGCCTGTTCCGGATTGCCCGTGGTCTCACGTGGGGCTGGACTTCATCACAGGACTCCCGAATGTAAATGGTCTGGACACCATCATGACCGTTACCGACCGGTTCTCCAAGCGGCCCATTTTATTGCCCTTCCCGGCCTCCCCACGGCCCGTCGCACAGCAGAACTTTTCTTTGAACATGTCTTGCCCCTCCACGGCTTCCCAGCTGATGTGGTCTCCGACAGAGGGCCCCAATTCACAGCTAGGTGTTAGAGGGCTTTCTACCGACTCTTTGGCGCCTCGGCCAGTCTTTCCTCGGAGTACCATCCCCAGGCTAATGGACAAACCAAGAGAAGCAAACAACTGGGCCGCTTCCTTGGGTGCTTCACCTCGACGCAGCCATCCCAATGGCCCCAGTTTCTCCTCTGGGCGGAACTTCCTCATAACCTCCATACCGTGTCTGCAACTCAACACTCCCCTTTCGAAGTCTGCTATAGATACCAGCCTCCACTATTCACTCATCAGGAGCCGGAGATCTCTGTCGCGGCGGCTCAGGCCATGGTGAAGCACTGTAAGAAAGCCTGTATCAAGGCAAAGGCCTCCATCACCAGAGCAGACTCTCGCTATGCCCGCCATCACCAACGCCATCACCGACCTGGACCGCTCTACAAGCCCGAAGACAAGGTTTGAGTGTCCACCTCCGGCCTCCGTCTCCGTTCCGGATCCAAGAAACTCGCCCCTCGGTTCCTCGGACCCTACACAGTGGAGAGAGTCATCAACCCTGTCTCCTACTGGCTACGGCACCCTGCTTGGCTCCAGATCCATCCCACCTTTCACTCCTCTCTGCTCAAGCCTTACGTCTCTTCGCCCCTCTCTCCTCCGCCTGCTCCATCGCCGCCCCCCCCCCCCCCCCCCCCCCCCCCCCCCCCCCCCCCCCCCCCCCCAACGCCTTCTGGACGGGGACCCCATCTACACGATTTGCCGTATCCTGGACGCCCGCCGCTGGGGTCGGGGCTGGCAGTATCTTGTCGACTGGGCTGGTTTCGCCCCCGAGGAGCACTCCTGGGAGCCCACCCGCTCCATCCTGGACCCCTCTCTGATTTCTGGGATCGCCAGGGCCGCCCAGGGACTTCTGGAGCCGTCCCTGGACAGGGGGTGCTGTCACGGTTTCCGCCTCCTGACCTTCCTCCTCCAGCCTACCGGCTCCCTCCTAAGACTCCAACTCCCATCATTCCCCAGTCACGTCACCAACTGCGACTATATCAGGAAGTCGCTCGCTCATCACGTCACTCAGTCATCGTCTTCATCGTCCCATGATCAGAGTACCAGCCGGACCGAGCTATCAACCTACTAGCTACCAACCAGTAGGTCTCTTTTGCCTTACCTCTGGAATATCTTCGCGGCTCCGCTTCCCGTCGGAGATCGTTCGGATATTTTTTAGATTAAACCGCGTGCCGACTCCTTCCCGACACAATCACTTCCATGTTTGGGTGGTAACGCACGCTACAACTCAACTCCCTCCAGTTGCCTCAGCTAACCGACACATCTCAGTTGTATTAAATAAACCGCCCGGCCAAAAGAAAAGTTGCCACCAAAAATAAAGGCCACACACGCTAATATTTTGTTGGACCACCTTTAGCTTTCATTACAGCACGCATTCACTGTTGCATTGTATTGTTAAGCTTCTGCAATGTAACCAGATTTATTTCCATGCATTCATTTGTCACCAAGATCTTGCATTGATGATGGTAGAGTCTGACTGCTGCACAAAGCAGTCTCCAGCACATCCCAAAGATTCTCAATGGGGTTAAGGTCTGGACTCTGTGGTGGCCAATCCATGTGTGAAAATGATGTCTCATGCTCCCTGAACCACTCTTTCACTATTTGAGCCCGATGAATCCTGGCATATCCTTGGAATATCGCCGTGCCATCAGGGAAGAACAAATCCATTGATGGAATAACCTGGTCATTCACTATATTCAGAAGCCCCAAAATGAAGCCCCATGAAGCAACGAGACTTTTCAGCTAATTGCTTCACCAAAAGGTTCACTACTCGAAGCTTCATTTACTCAGCCTTATATAGCGAAATCTGCTGGTGGAGTTCAAACATGACAGCCAAGTCATCGTACTGAACCTCATGTCAAACCTGTGTTGTGGTTTATGCTTATGTTCACATAACATGAAGCTACGGCTTCATTCAAGGAAATAATTTTGGTTTCAAAATTAAGGGGTTACACACATGTCATTAGGTGAGATGTCAGTGATCCACATCTCTCTCTCTCACACACAAGCATACACGCTCTACTGAGGATCAGTGGAGCATCTCCCCCCTGCGCGATCCAACATGGTTTTCTGCAAAATGAAGCAAGCCTCGAAGCAGGGCTTCATGGACACGCCCCCTTCCTGCTCGATACAAGCCTCGCTTCATTTGTCCCATCACTATGTCCATGTCTGAGCCAAGTCACCCAGAAAATGACTCATTTTTGATTATTTGCAATGTTCTTTGAATAATCAATTTAAGTATTGATCGACTTGTACGTCAAGAGCTTTGCTTTACACCATTGCTCCCTCTTCACCATTAAGGTTCAATTAGCATCTGAATTCCCTCGGACGCTGACACCTGTTGGATCCATTGTTTCATCCACATAAAGTCTTTGTTTTCATTGTGTTATTACATATTTAAGTTAAATATTCCTGATTTTAAAAATGTGTTAAAGTTAAGGTGGCTGTTGAAGCCATTTTGTTATTATAGTCCATAATTTCTTAATTTTGTGGTAGATTGATTCATTAGACAGAACCAATAGTTATGTGTTGCAGTGAAGATGATTGTTTGCCCGGTTACCGATGACGATGTGTTTTACTCGTTTTTGATTGGCTGTCTGAACGAGTAAAGAGAAATCCTTGGAGAAACGTTTTCAGAAGCTACTGGACTTTGGAGCAACACAGTCTGTTGACCTACTTGCGTTTAGTTGTCTTTTTTATTGTAGAAAAGTGTATAGTTGAGTTCAGTTCATTTTGTGTTACAATAAATGCAACGTAAACAGAAGAATTGTTCTCAAGACTTTTATTGATGACATGCACAGGGTCCAGAGGCTAACGGTCAACTTCCTGCACCTACAGTGGCATTAAGGTAAAAAAAAATCTCGATTACACAATGTAGATTTTTGAAAAATAAGTTTTATTTTGTTAGGCAAATTAAGAATTATATTTGTCAAAGAAGACACAAATAGATTAAAATGCAATTCTCCATCCATCCATCCATGTTCCTCCACTTATCCAGGGTTGAGTCACGGGGACAGCAGCCTATGCAAAAAGGCCCAGAATTCCCTCTCCACAGCCACTTGGGCCAGCCTCCAGGGAAATCCCAAGGCGTTCCCAGGCTAGACAAGAAACATAGTCCCTCCGTCATGTCCTGGGTCTTCCTTTAGGTCTCCTCCCAGTTGGACATGCCCAAACAACCTCACCAGGGAGCCATCCAGGAGGCTTCCAAACCAGATGCTCGAGCCACCTCAACTGGATCATCTCGATGTGGAGGAGCAGCAGGTCTACTCTGAGCCCCTCCCAGATGATCGAGCTTCTCACCCAATCTCTAAGGGAAAGCCCAGACACCCTGCAGAAAAACTCATTTTGGACGCATATATCAGCAATCTCATTCTTTGAATCAATACCCAGAGCTTGTGACCATAGGTGAGGGTAGGAACGTANACAGTCATTCTTTGTTGTGGAGGCCCAAACCATTTCATGACATTACTACCTGGAAGTGTAGCTTTAAAGGCCATTAAAACCACTACAGTTTTCCCAAGAACACAGGAGATACAGAGAACAAAGGTGATCCCAAACGCTGTGTGTCGCAGCATGCAGGACCAATCAGAGGGAGCTCCGATGAAAGTTAATGAACATAAGAAACACAGAGTCAGAGAGATGAGCAGCAGGAAGCTCAGCTCAGAGTTGTTGGCTCTGACAATTGGAGTTGTTCTGTGATGAAAGAAAATAGCTGCTGTTATGATGGCCAGACAGGCCCCACTAACAGAGAATGCAGCCAGGATGATTGCCAGGACTTCATCATAGGAAAGAAACTCCACAGGTTTGGGGAAACAAGCATCTCTTTGTGCATTAGGCCAGAATTCACTGGGACATGGGAAACAGTCAGGAGAATCTGAACAATTAATAAGAAAACTCTCAGACATGTAATATCACAAATTCTATATGCATTGAAACCATTTGACCTTACCTGTTGTGTTACTAATCTCTCCTTCAGGACATGGTATACAATCAAAGCAGCAGATGGGTTTTCCTTTCTGCAACACTTTACGAGTTCCTGGAGGACAACTCTCAGAGCACACTGATACTGGGACCTGTTAGATATATTATCATATTACATTTGAAACAATTCTGGCCCATCGGCTAAAGCAAATAATTTCTGAACTGCTTTTTTTTTTAAACCTTCATTATTTGAATCTTTACTTGTGTGCTGCTCTCCATCCAGATTGGGTTTCCAGTGATGTGAAACTCCTGTCCTTTAGGCAGTGATGCATCATAGTACCCTACTGTTACCAGCTCAATAACTCCACTCTCACTCTTCTGCCAGTTGACCAGCTCATAAAAAGCTACAGGATCTCCATTAACATCAAATGACACAGGATAACCATTGCGGGAAAATTTGACTTTTCTCAACTTCGACAAAACCTGAAATAAAGGAAGATGGAAATGGTAGCTGCAAAATATGGTGATAAGCCAAAATTTGTGGATGTCAGATTTGATTTGAACTAACCTGTTCAGAGTCCAATCTGATGTTTTTCTCACACTGACTGATGAAATTAGTTTCCTGACACACTGCATTGTGAACAGCATGAGCTATTGCATAAACAGCCTTGTACACCATGTTAGCAACTCTTAACTGGGATGTATCAGTGTACGGGCTTTTCAGTGTATTTATGTCTTCAGTTCCATCACACTCTCTCCGTATTGGATCAGCCACTAAATGCATGTAAAGACAAATGCAGAAAGGTGTACCTCTTCATGAATCATGAAGTTCTTTGAAAGCATGAATATACATTTATTGTATATGACAAATTATGAAGACCGAGAGCATTTGAATGTATCATGCATTCTTGAGTTGCTTGGTTGATGTTCAGATCATAAAATGACAGATTGCCACTCACACAACTGCAAAGAAGTGAAACAAAAAAATGAAATATTAGGGGAAGAAAGTACTATAACATTCTTTAAGCTCCACTCACTTTTTATTAGGCTGCAGTTGAATGCATCCTCCCAGAACTCAGTCAGCACTGAGGAGGCAGCTAATTCAGCGAGAGAAAGATCCAGTAGGAACTCTCTCAGACCTGGTATCACAGATTTTTGAATGGCAACTCCGATGGCTCCTGCACAGAAACTGAATCTTATCAAGTAAGGGTCAGTTATGCAGTCTTCACTTCCTATCCACTGACGAGGTGGTGGAGGGTCCAGAGCAAGTTCTTCCAGCAGCACCCTAAAATCTGCTGAATCTAAGAATGCCACAACAACCTTCGATGTTGACCTGGAAACACATTTAAAATCGTGGTTCTGCTGGAATTTTACATGTTCTGTTTAGCCCATATTTTTTTGAATAATATAATTTTGCTTTATATAACAATTTTTGTGCAAAATAAAGAATATGTATGACAGAAATACTTATTCTGAGACAATGAAGAAGTGAATAATGAACAAATTTCCATCTTTTTTTTTTTTTCAAACCTGCGGATAACATCAGCAACTCTTTGGATCTTGCTGCGGTCGGTCCGATAAAAAGATTCAGAGTACTCCACGCAGATTCCTTCATTCTGAGCCACATCAAGAAAAGACTTCATACCGTAATTTCCATAATCTGAGTTAGAGCGGACAGCACCTATCCAAGTCCAGCCAAAGTGTTTCACCAGCTTGACCAGTGCATCAGCCTGGAACTGGTCACTGGGAATTGTTCTGAAGAAATTTGGGTACTGCTGCTTATCTGACAGACAGGCACATGTAGCAGAGTGGCTGACCTAAATCAATTAAAGGAAGTACAAAGTATTATTTTCTACTAAATGCAGAGCAGATTTATTTTTGACTGTTAATTTATCATTTCAGAAAAACTTGCTTGAGGAACATGAAAGGACTGAATGATGCGTGACATGCTGATGGATGGTGTCGATCCAGACTCTCCAACAACAGCCAACACTTTACCAGACTGAGAACAATTGCTGTCTTTGTTAAACACAGGGTCCTGACTGTTTAACAGGTGAAACGCCACCTGCGTAGCCAGGGGCACCGAAGCACATGAGTCATAGATCTGATATCCAAGATTGATGCCTGGCAGCAGTTGTGTGCTGTTGTTGATCTCTTTGATTGCAAAGATCATTATGCGAGAGAGAACCAGCTCATGAGCAAGAAGGCTGCACAGATTTAGATGAGAGATGATTTTTATAATAATAAAATGAAATAATAATCCAAATTCAAAATTCAAATACATTATAAAGCACTAGTAAACAATATTATCTCAAATTTAAACTTAAATGGATATTTGTAAATTAGTAACTCTATACAATCATTGCAGACTATTTCATTTGTTTCACAAACATCTAAAATCCCCTCCCAGCTCTTCCTCATGGAACTAACCTTGTACATGTTGCAGGCTCAGGCTTGGTGGTGTAGTTAGGAGTCACTGTTTTCAGTTTATAATGTAAAGAGAAAACACCTCCAATAATAAAGTCACCATTCATTGAGAATACAGGTAAACAAGGAGCACCCTGTAAGGTACAGTTAGTTGATGAAGCTTCACCAGCAGAACTCAGGTCCTCTATGGGATCAGTCCTTTGTTTCAGACCATCTAGAGACCAAACCAAGACAACAAACATTCCCTCCAACAAACTCACAGCTAATCTCTTTCTGATAAAGCCTCTGACGTCCATTCCTCCAGCAACTGTAGTCAAGTGTGTTTCTATTGGTTTATAAACCTTCTCTGTTGCCCATCAGAAAGAAGACCTCCCCTAACAGTAATCACTCCGTGTCTTTAAAGGGACACTAGTCAGTCTTGGCTTGTTTTTAGCACCCCCTAGTGTTTATTGGCGAAAGTGTAAGTAAAACTTATCTCTCCTCACTGTGCGTTTGTCTTTTTAACACCTGAGAGTTTTCTTTGTGATCTTGTTACGAATTCCGCCTCCCGACCTTCCTCCTCCGGCCTACTGGCTCCCTCGTAGGACTCCAACTCCCATCATTCCCCAGTCACGTCACCAACCGCGACTATATCAGGAAGTCGCTCGCTCATTACGTCACTCAGTCATTGTCTTCATCGAACCATGATCAGGGTTCCAGCCGAACCGAGCTATCAGCATACTAGCTACCAACCAGTAAGTCTCTCTTGCCTTACCTCTGGAATATCTTCGTGGCTCTGCTTCCCGTCAGAGATAATTCGGATATTCCTAGATTAAACCGCGTGCTGGCTCCTTCCCGACACGAGCACTTCCATGTTTGGGTGGTAACGCGCGCTACAGCTCAACTCCCTCCAATCGCCTCAGCTAACCGACAGGATGACTGAGTCCAGTATTAACGCTGTGGAGTTTGAGCGGATGAAAGCCGAGCTGATACGGCTTCGTGCCCCGGTGGACCGACTCAACACGAAGGTAGACTCCCTATCTGACCTCACACTTCAATTGTCCACCGCTCTGAACACGCTGCAACGCCTGTGACGTCTGGGCTCGCTTCAAGACCTCCAACCAACCACCCGCAGGGCTCCTTCGTCCTCTGCCTGTTCCGGATTGCCCGTGGTCTCACGTGGGGCTGGACTTCATCACAGGACTCCCGAATGTAAATGGTCTGGACACCATCATGACCGTTACCGACCGGTTCTCCAAGCGGCCCATTTTATTGCCCTTCCCGGCCTCCCCACGGCCCGTCGCACAGCAGAACTTTTCTTTGAACATGTCTTGCCCCTCCACGGCTTCCCAGCTGATGTGGTCTCCGACAGAGGGCCCCAATTCACAGCTAGGTGTTAGAGGGCTTTCTACCGACTCTTTGGCGCCTCGGCCAGTCTTTCCTCGGAGTACCATCCCCAGGCTAATGGACAAACCAAGAGAAGCAAACAACTGGGCCGCTTCCTTGGGTGCTTCACCTCGACGCAGCCATCCCAATGGCCCCAGTTTCTCCTCTGGGCGGAACTTCCTCATAACCTCCATACCGTGTCTGCAACTCAACACTCCCCTTTCGAAGTCTGCTATAGATACCAGCCTCCACTATTCACTCATCAGGAGCCGGAGATCTCTGTCGCGGCGGCTCAGGCCATGGTGAAGCACTGTAAGAAAGCCTGTATCAAGGCAAAGGCCTCCATCACCAGAGCAGACTCTCGCTATGCCCGCCATCACCAACGCCATCACCGACCTGGACCGCTCTACAAGCCCGAAGACAAGGTTTGAGTGTCCACCTCCGGCCTCCGTCTCCGTTCCGGATCCAAGAAACTCGCCCCTCGGTTCCTCGGACCCTACACAGTGGAGAGAGTCATCAACCCTGTCTCCTACTGGCTACGGCACCCTGCTTGGCTCCAGATCCATCCCACCTTTCACTCCTCTCTGCTCAAGCCTTACGTCTCTTCGCCCCTCTCTCCTCCACCTGCTCCATCGCCGCCGCCCCCCCCCCCCCCCCCCCCCCCCCCAACGCCTTCTGGACGGGGACCCCATCTACACGATTTGCCGTATCCTGGACGCCCGCCGCTGGGGTCGGGGCTGGCAGTATCTTGTCGACTGGGCTGGTTTCGCCCCCGAGGAGCACTCCTGGGAGCCCACCCGCTCCATCCTGGACCCCTCTCTGATTTCTGGGATCGCCAGGGCCGCCCAGGGACTTCTGGAGCCGTCCCTGGACAGGGGGTGCTGTCACGGTTTCCGCCTCCTGACCTTCCTCCTCCAGCCTACCGGCTCCCTCCTAAGACTCCAACTCCCATCATTCCCCAGTCACGTCACCAACTGCGACTATATCAGGAAGTCGCTCGCTCATCACGTCACTCAGTCATCGTCTTCATCGTCCCATGATCAGAGTACCAGCCGGACCGAGCTATCAACCTACTAGCTACCAACCAGTAGGTCTCTTTTGCCTTACCTCTGGAATATCTTCGCGGCTCCGCTTCCCGTCGGAGATCGTTCGGATATTTTTTAGATTAAACCGCGTGCCGACTCCTTCCCGACACAATCACTTCCATGTTTGGGTGGTAACGCACGCTACAACTCAACTCCCTCCAGTTGCCTCAGCTAACCGACACATCTCAGTTGTATTAAATAAACCGCCCGGCCAAAAGAAAAGTTGCCACCAAAAATAAAGGCCACACACGCTAATATTTTGTTGGACCACCTTTAGCTTTCATTACAGCACGCATTCACTGTTGCATTGTATTGTTAAGCTTCTGCAATGTAACCAGATTTATTTCCATGCATTCATTTGTCACCAAGATCTTGCATTGATGATGGTAGAGTCTGACTGCTGCACAAAGCAGTCTCCAGCACATCCCAAAGATTCTCAATGGGGTTAAGGTCTGGACTCTGTGGTGGCCAATCCATGTGTGAAAATGATGTCTCATGCTCCCTGAACCACTCTTTCACTATTTGAGCCCGATGAATCCTGGCATATCCTTGGAATATCGCCGTGCCATCAGGGAAGAACAAATCCATTGATGGAATAACCTGGTCATTCACTATATTCAGAAGCCCCAAAATGAAGCCCCATGAAGCAACGAGACTTTTCAGCTAATTGCTTCACCAAAAGGTTCACTACTCGAAGCTTCATTTACTCAGCCTTATATAGCGAAATCTGCTGGTGGAGTTCAAACATGACAGCCAAGTCATCGTACTGAACCTCATGTCAAACCTGTGTTGTGGTTTATGCTTATGTTCACATAACATGAAGCTACGGCTTCATTCAAGGAAATAATTTTGGTTTCAAAATTAAGGGGTTACACACATGTCATTAGGTGAGATGTCAGTGATCCACATCTCTCTCTCTCACACACAAGCATACACGCTCTACTGAGGATCAGTGGAGCATCTCCCCCCTGCGCGATCCAACATGGTTTTCTGCAAAATGAAGCAAGCCTCGAAGCAGGGCTTCATGGACACGCCCCCTTCCTGCTCGATACAAGCCTCGCTTCATTTGTCCCATCACTATGTCCATGTCTGAGCCAAGTCACCCAGAAAATGACTCATTTTTGATTATTTGCAATGTTCTTTGAATAATCAATTTAAGTATTGATCGACTTGTACGTCAAGAGCTTTGCTTTACACCATTGCTCCCTCTTCACCATTAAGGTTCAATTAGCATCTGAATTCCCTCGGACGCTGACACCTGTTGGATCCATTGTTTCATCCACATAAAGTCTTTGTTTTCATTGTGTTATTACATATTTAAGTTAAATATTCCTGATTTTAAAAATGTGTTAAAGTTAAGGTGGCTGTTGAAGCCATTTTGTTATTATAGTCCATAATTTCTTAATTTTGTGGTAGATTGATTCATTAGACAGAACCAATAGTTATGTGTTGCAGTGAAGATGATTGTTTGCCCGGTTACCGATGACGATGTGTTTTACTCGTTTTTGATTGGCTGTCTGAACGAGTAAAGAGAAATCCTTGGAGAAACGTTTTCAGAAGCTACTGGACTTTGGAGCAACACAGTCTGTTGACCTACTTGCGTTTAGTTGTCTTTTTTGTTGTAGAAAAGTGTATAGTTGAGTTCAGTTCATTTTGTGTTACAATAAATGCAACGTAAACAGAAGAATTGTTCTCAAGACTTTTATTGATGACATGCACAGGGTCCAGAGGCTAACGGTCAACTTCCTGCACCTACAGTGGCATTAAGGTAAAAAAAAATCTCGATTACACAATGTAGATTTTTGAAAAATAAGTTTTATTTTGTTAGGCAAATTAAGAATTATATTTGTCAAAGAAGACACAAATAGATTAAAATGCAATTCTCCATCCATCCATCCATGTTCCTCCACTTATCCAGGGTTGAGTCACGGGGACAGCAGCCTATGCAAAAAGGCCCAGAATTCCCTCTCCACAGCCACTTGGGCCAGCCTCCAGGGAAATCCCAAGGCGTTCCCAGGCTAGACAAGAAACATAGTCCCTCCGTCATGTCCTGGGTCTTCCTTTAGGTCTCCTCCCAGTTGGACATGCCCAAACAACCTCACCAGGGAGCCATCCAGGAGGCTTCCAAACCAGATGCTCGAGCCACCTCAACTGGATCATCTCGATGTGGAGGAGCAGCAGGTCTACTCTGAGCCCCTCCCAGATGATCGAGCTTCTCACCCAATCTCTAAGGGAAAGCCCAGACACCCTGCAGAAAAACTCATTTTGGACGCATATATCAGCAATCTCATTCTTTGAATCAATACCCAGAGCTTGTGACCATAGGTGAGGGTAGGAACGTAGATCGACCGGCAAATCGAGAGCTTCACTTCCTCCTCAGTTCTCTTCACCACGACAGACCGGTACAACGCCCGCATCATCGCAGAAAGAGTACCAATCCGCCTATCGATCTCTCGCTCCCTCTTCCCCAAATTTATGAACAAGACCCCGAGATACTTAACTCCTTCACTTAAGGCAGGACCTCGTCCCTGACCCGGAGAAGGCATTCTACCCTTTTCTGATTCAAGACCATGGTCTCAAATGTGAAGGAGTTAATTCTCATTCCAGCTGCTTCACACTCTGCTGTGAACTGCTCCAGTGAAAGCTGGAGATCACGATCTAATTAAGCCAACAGGACCACATAGTCTGCAAAAAGCAGACACCTGATCCTTAGGCCACTAAAATGCATCCCCTCAACACATTGGCTGCACCTAGAAATCCTGTCCATAAAAGTTATAAAAGGGAATTGTGACAAAGGGCAGCCTTGCTGGAGTCCGAATATCATCAGGAATGAGCCTGACTTACTGCCGGCAATACGAACCAAGCTCTGGCACCAATCATACAGGGGATGCAACTAATATAATATTTATAAATGAAATTTAAATTGTTTATTCTAAAATAAATTCAACTAAAATGTTGAATTATTGAAATTTCATGAATCGATTTGAGTATTATAATCCACACTGCAGGTTTGATTTATTTTCCAAACTTCTTTTAAATTGCTTTTATATTTTGTTCATTAATTGTTTCTTAGAGTTTTTCTCTGGCTGAAATAAAATGATGAAACACTTTGGAGCAAATATACACAGAATCAGTCCAAAACTGGAGGCCAGAATAGCAAATATCTCCACAGCTACAGTAAATTTTCCAGGAGAGCTGACATATGCTGGGATGAAGGTGAGCCACACTGCACAGAATATCAGCATGCTGAAGGTTATCAGCTTGGCTTCATTAAAATTATCAGGTAGTTTCCGAGCTAGAACAGCTAACACAAAGCAGAAAACAGCCAGCAGGCCAATGTACCCGAGCACAGCCCAGAACCCAACAGCAGAACCTAATGCACATTCCAGGATGATCTTCTCCTTGTATGTGCTCAGATTTTTCATTGGGAATGGAGGGCTGACTAACAACCACACCATACAAATTAAAACTTGAATAAATGTGAAAAACACAACAGTCATTCTTTGTTGTGGAGGCCCAAACCATTTCATGACATTACTACCTGGAAGTGTAGCTTTAAAGGCCATTAAAACCACTACAGTTTTCCCAAGAACACAGGAGATACAGAGAACAAAGGTGATCCCAAACGCTGTGTGTCGCAGCATGCAGGACCAATCAGAGGGAGCTCCGATGAAAGTTAATGAACATAAGAAACACAGAGTCAGAGAGAAGAGCAGCAGGAAGCTCAGCTCAGAGTTGTTGGCTCTGACAATTGGAGTTGTTCTGTGATGAAAGAAAATAGCTGCTGTTATGATGGCCAGACAGGCCCCACTAACAGAGAATGCAGCCAGGATGATTGCCAGGACTTCATCATAGGAAAGAAACTCCACAGGTTTGGGGAAACAAGCGTCTCTTTGTGCATTAGGCCAGAATTCACTGGGACATCTAAAACAACCAGAAGAATCTAGAACAAATAAATGAAAAGGTCTTCAGAACTCCTTGATTCCACATTGGAAGAGTTATACAAGTACTAGATTTGACTTTACCTGTTGTGTTGCTAATCTCTCCTTCAGGACATGGTATACAATCATAGCAGCAGATGGGTTTTCCTTTCTGCAACACTTTTCGAGTTCCTGGAGGACAACTCTCAGAGCACACTGATACTGGGACCTGTTAGATATATTATCATATTACATTTGAAACAATTCTGGCCCATCAGCTAAATTATTTCTGAACAGTTTTCTTTTTATTTAACCCATCATTATTTGAATCATTACTTGTGTGCTGCTCTCCATCCAGGTTGGGTTTCCAGTGATATGAAAATCTTGGCCTTTAGGCAGTGATGCATCATAGTACCCTACTGTTACCAGCTCAATAACTCCACTCTCACTCTTCTGCCAGTTGACCAGCTCATAAAAAGCTACAGGATCCCCGTTAGCATCAAATGATACAGGATAACCATTACGGGAAAAATTGACTTGTCTTAACTTCGACAAAACCTGAAATAAAGGAAGGTGGAAATGGTAGCTGCAAAATATGGTGATAAGCCAACATTTGTGAAAGTCACATTTAATTTGAACTAACCTGTTCAGAGTCCAGTTTGATGTTTTTGTCACACTGAGAGGTGAAATTAGTTTCCTGACACACTGCATTGTGAATAGCATGAGCTATTGCATAAACAGCCTTGTACACCATGTTAGCAACTCTTAACTGGGCTGTATCAGTGTACAGGCTTTTGAGTTTGTTTATGTCTTCAGTTCCATCACACACACTTTTTATTGGATCAGCCACTAAATGCACGTAAAGACAAATGCAGGATATTGTACATCTTTAAGAAGAAAAGCCAAATAAATGTATAAAATATTCTGGATTTCTGTAGTGGAATTTCATGTCATAAAATGACAGATATCCACTCATGCAATTGCTGGATAAACAGAGCAATGCAAAAGATGTCAAGGCGCTGAAGAACAACATAAAAACATGATAAAAAATTAAAACAGTAAACGACAATTAAAGACTATAAAAATGCATAATACATGCAAATACATAATGCATAAAACACATAAAAACAATCAGCCTTCTGGCAAGATCTGGAAACGCTAGACGATAAAAATGTGTTTTCAGTCGACTCTTAGCTCCACTCACTTTTTATCAGGCTGCAGTTGAATGCATCCTCCCAGAACTCAGTCAGCACTGAGGAGGCAGCTACTTGAGCAGGAGAAAGATCCAGTAGGAACTCTCTCAGACCTGGGATAACAGATTTCTGAATGGCAACTCCGATGGCTCCTGTGCAGAAACTGAAGCTTATCAACTCTGGGTCAGATATCCAGGTCTCACTAACTAGCCACTGACGAGGTGGTGGAGGGTCCAGAGCAAGTTCTTCCAACAGAACCCTAATATCTGCAGAATCTATAAATGCCACAACAACCTTCGCTGTTGACCTGGAAACACATTTCAAAGTGTGGTTGTGCTGGAATTTTTTACATGTTCTGTTAAGCCCATATTTTAGGATAATATAATTTTACTTTAAATAATAATTTTTGTGCAAAAGAAAAATAAGCATGAAAAAGTGAATTATGAACAAATTTCCATAATTTTTTTTTTCAAACCTGCGGATGACATCAGCTACTCTCTGGATCTTGCTGCGTGGGTCGGTCCGATAGAAAGATTCAGAGTACTCCACACAGATTCCTTCATTCTGAGCCTCATCAAGAAAAGACTTCATGCCATAATTTCCAAAATCTGAGTTAGAGCGGACAGCACCTATCCAAGTCCAGCCATAATGTTTCACCAGCTTGGCCAGTGCATCAGCCTTGAACTGGTCACTGGGAACTGTTCTGAAGAAAGTTGGGTACTGCTGCTTGTCTGACAGACAGGCACAGGTAGCAGAGTGGCTCACCTAAATCAATTAAAGGAAGTACAAAGTATAATTTTTCTACTAAATGCAGAGCAGGTTTATTTTTGACTGTTAATTTATCATTTCAGAAAAACTTGCTTGAGGAACATGAAAGGACTGAATGATGCGTGACATGCTGATGGATGGTGTCGATCCAGACTCTCCAACAACAGCCAACACTTTACCAGACTGAGAACAATGGCTGTCTTTGTTAAACACAGGGTCCTGACTGTTTAACAGGTGAAACGCCACCTGCATAGCCAGGGGCACCGAAGCACATGAGTCATAGATCTGATATCCAAGATTGATGCCTGGCAGCAGCTGTGTGCTGTTGTTGATCTCTTTGATTGCAAAGATCATTATGCGAGAGAGAACCAGCTCATCAGCAAGAAGGCTGCACAGAATCAGATGAGAGATGATTTTTACAAAGTGCACTAACTGTCTGCAGTTGGGACAATAAACTAATATGGATGTGATTTTTACCAAAATACGAAATAATAAATATAATTTTTATAATATTTTATAAATAAAATAATAAAATGAAATAATAATAATCCAAATTCAAAATTCAAATACATTATAAAGCACTAGTAAACAATATTATCTCAAATTTAACACGTAAATGGATATTTGTAAATTAGTAACTCTATACAATCATTGCAGACTATTTCATTTCTTTCACAAACATCTAAAATCCCCTCCCAGCTCTTCCTCATGGAACTAACCTTGTACATGTTGCAGGCTCAGGCTTGGTGGTGTAGTTAGGAGTCACTGTTTTCAGTTTATAATGTAAAGAGAAAATACCTCCAATAATAAAGTCACCATCCATTGAGAATACAGGTAAACAAGGAGCACCCTGTAAAGTACAGTTAGTTGATGAAGCTTCACCAGCAGCACTCAGGTCCTCTATGGGATCAGTCCTTTGTTTCAGACCATCTAGAGACCAAACCAAGACAACAAACATTCCCTCCAACAAACTCACAGCCAATCTCTTTCTGATAAAGCCTCTGACCTCCATTCCTCCAGCAACTGTACTCAAGTGTGTTTCTATTGGTTTATAAACCTTCTGTGTTGCCCATCAGAAGGACCTGCCCACACATTCATCACTCAGTGTCTTTAATGGCTAATTATGTATGTTTGTAATTTTTTTAAACTTTTGAAAACAAAAAAAATAGTTTAAGCATCTCAAGAGCCTTACAAGTGTTTTTCCTTGCTTATAAAAGTTTGATTCAACTGTTAGTAGTAAAATATCTTAATATTTACAAGCATAATTATTACCAATAAACTGTAGCACTTTCAGTGAATTTGAGTTCAAGTTACAAGTTCTTTAAGTTTCTGCAAAAATAAAGAGTATTTCAAAATTAACAGCAATGTTAGGTTATGGGTGTAAAACACGCGTTCAAGATGCGTGTTTTGGCGGACATAACTCACGTTTAGAACGTGCACTTTTTTCACCCCTTTGGCTTGCCATAGTAGTATAACATAGACCTGCGGTTTAGATACTTGAGCAGTGGCAGATCCACCAAAGAAAGCTACCGTAAATCCTCTAATACAGGCCCGGGCCTTTATTTACTCAAGCGCATCCTGGTTCAGGCCTTTATTGGAAGGAGGCCAGAATTAGAGGCAGGCCTATATTTCAATTTGAGCAAAATAAACTACCAGTAGAATGAATAAAAACAAGATATTTTGTGTCTATTTGAGCGGTGACTGAAGTCTCACGTGCAAATCAAAAGTGATGATTGGTGGGTTTCACTCACGTGACCCTGCCGCTGCGCTGAACTCAAGCAGTTGACAGGAAGTGTTTTGCTCTACTATAAAACACAGCGTGACGGATGAAAGTCAGTGTTCTAAACAAGCTGGCACAGACGCGATATCTTCCTTTAGGTTAGGGGTCATATAATTTTACAAGTTGGACTTTTAATACACGCTGGAGGATTTACCCAACGCTGAAGCGATCGACACAACAAACTATCTCGTGTGGCAAATCTCATATTACACTGCAAACCAAAAGCCTTTTATGAGTCTGAAAGCCTACAACTATTTTATTTCAGGTTGGTTAACAATTTAGAGATCCGGAGAAGCTTTAAATGACCGTTGTCTTGTTTATGCTTGTGAGATGTGCTATTTTAGTTACGTAATTAACTCGTAATGATAGCTAATGCTAACGTGAGTACGTGCTAGGATCTACTTATAACTAACGTTTTAAGCCTTTTTAAATCCACATTTCTGGTACATTTGTTTGATTTTATTAAGGTTTTAATGCCACGGTACAACACTGAGCTTACTGCTAAAACATTAGCACTCTAAAAGCTATTTGCGAACCGCAAATAGCTTTTAGAGTGCTAATGTTTTAGCAGTTAGCTCAGTGTTGTAATGTGGCAGGTAAACAGTTTGCAATTTGCGGTGAGGACACGTGAAAACAGTATCAAATTATTTACCTGCCATGTTACAACACTGAGCTAACTGCTAAAAACATTAGCACTCTAAAAGCTATTTGCGGTGAGGACACATGAAAACAGTATCAAACTGTTTACCTGCTGTTTTTGTAGCTGCGTTTCTAAATAACTGTTCAATAAAACGCCATAAAAACCTTTAGTAAGCCCTTACCTGTGATGAAGTGATCACTGCAAACCAGCATTTTCCGTTTTGTTTCTGCTCATCTTGCAGCCGGAGATTATGATCCACTAGTCCGCTGTTACCGTAAAACGTGGTATACGTGCGCCTCGAAAAATCGAGTGAGGGCTCACTTTACCGTCGATCTCCGAAAAAAAAAACCACACACACACACGCTGTTTCTAATAGTAGCCCCGACCACTATTAGAGACCG
This sequence comes from Aphyosemion australe, assembly GCA_006937985.1. NCBI lineage: Eukaryota > Metazoa > Chordata > Actinopteri > Cyprinodontiformes > Nothobranchiidae > Aphyosemion > Aphyosemion australe. The sequence continues at coordinate 322,431 of SSNS01000411.1, read as the reverse complement.
GCCTTTATTTACCCCCGCTGACAGCGAGACCGGCTAATATAGGAGACCCGGCCGGTAATGGAATACAGGCCAATATTAGAGGATTTACGGTAGAAATCCTGTATCAGAGGAATCTAGGAAAACAAAAAGAAGAACGTGATAGAGCAAGAGCAAAGACCAGAGTTATTATTGGGCCGTCTTTTCCTTGCTGGAGAGCTCTTTTAGAAAGAACAGCATGTACTACAGACTCTGACCTAGCCGTACTGCTAATGGCTAGGCAAGTAATAAATGATTGCAACAGGGTTATTGTGTTTGGTCGGGCATAAAGTTGTTATACAGTCCTGATAAAACTATTTATTCAATGTGTGGAGGTGGAAAAGTTTGTTTTCATTGTTTTGCCTGACATTAGGAATGTAAACATGCCTCTTATGCCCGAGAGAGAGATTTGATTTTGACAGTGACGTTACGCAGCAAGCCTCTAGAGGGCGACAGAGAGCAAATATCCACAAAGTTCAGGAATGTGGCTTTAAGCTTCGGATTTGTAGCTTGTCTTAATTCGTGTTTTCTCCCTTGTTATAGTTAAGAAGAGCACTTTTAGATAAGAGTATTCCTGTTTTGTTTTTAAGTAATTCCGCTGTGGGTTTTTATCTGGTGTTTTGTGTTTAGTTAATTATTTAGTTCATTTGGTGTTTCTCCCAATGGGTTATTTTTGGTTATTTAAATATAGCAAAGGGAGTATTCTTATATCTAAGAAGCATCCTCTCCACATGCCTAAGCCACCTCTGCTGTTTTCTCTTGATGTGGAGGAGCAGCGGCTCCTATCTACCCTATCTCTGTGTCTGAGCCCAGTCACCTTGGAAAGAAAACTCATTTTGGCTTGTTTGCAATCTTCGTTTATTTCATTATGTGTTTCTTTTTCACATTCCTTTTTGTGTTCCATTTTGCGTGTGTTGAGTTGTCGTCCTGTCTCTCCTATGTATGTTTTATTGCAGAGTTTGCATGGAATTTCGTAAACGACTCCACATTTTTGTTCCTGTGTTATTGCGTCTTTTGGATGTACTAGTCCTTTTTTGACGGTCATGTATGGTTTTATTGGCGTGTTTATGTTATGTTTTGACATTACATGTCTTATTTTTTCTGTTATTCCTTTAATGTATGGTAGGGTTATCGCTGGTTTTGGTTCTGTTCTTTCTTGTTTTCTGGTTCTTTGTTTTAGTTTGTCTTTGTTTACTGTTGTCTGTAATTAAAGGTAAATGAAACATCATAATACTGTGTTAAAACAAGAAAAACCAATGGAGTTGTTTGCTGACTGTTTCGGCTTCACTGTCTCCAGAACATCCACAGGTGTTACTGTGATTTCTGTCTCTGCTGCTGCTTATTTGCAATCTTGTTTCACTGATTAATGTGAGAAAAGATCCACTGGCAAATCAAGAGCATTGCTTCCTGATTTTGCTGCATGTTCACCATTTCAGGTCCATTTTGCACCTGCATCTCTTCGGATGATGAACACCTGGCGATCTACCACCCCATTAACGTAAAGTTTCCTTTTTCACTGTCATTTCATATTCAGGTTAAAGTATTACTCATGAAGAAACATTGAGTTAGAGTAAGGATTCCGGGGTCAAACAACTCTGAAGTACACAATTTAGTTATTTGAAAACATACTTTTATTTCTCTTTGGCTCATTAACAATTGTATTTGTCAACGAAAACACAAAAAGATTACAACACTACTACTATAATTCATTTTGAATAAAATGCATTAAATGTCTCCTAAAAAATTATTTCAACTAAAATTAGGAGTTATAGAAATTTTGCCAATTAATGGGAATAGTATGATCTACTCTGCAGGTTTGATCTAATTCCCAAACATCTATTATGTTACTCTTAGTTTTTGTTCATTAATTGTTTCTTAGAGTTTTTCTCTGGTTGAAATAAAATGATGAAACACTTTGGAGCAAATATACACAGAATCAGTCCAAAACTGGAGGCCAGAATAGCAAATATCTCCACAGCTACAGTAAATTTTCCAGGAGAGCTGACATATGCTGGGATGAAGGTGAGCCACACTGCACAGAATATCAGCATGCTGAAGGTTATCAGCTTGGCTTCATTAAAATTATCAGGTAGTTTCCGAGCTAGAACAGCTAACACAAAGCAGAAAACAGCCAGCAGGCCAATGTACCCGAGCACAGCCCAGAACCCAACAGCAGAACCTAATGCACATTCCAGGATGATCTTCTCCTTGTATGTGCTCAGATTTTTCATTGGGAATGGAGGGCTGACTAACAACCACACAGTACAAATTAAAACTTGAATTAATGTGAAAAACACTACAGTCATTCTTTGTTGTGGAGGCCCAAACCATTTCATGACATTACTACCTGGAAGTGTAGCTTTAAAGGCCATTAAAACCACTACAGTTTTCCCAAGAACACAGGAGATACAGAGAACAAAGGTGATCCCAAACGCTGTGTGTCGCAGCATGCAGGACCAATCAGAGGGAGCTCCGATGAAAGTTAATGAACATAAGAAACACAGAGTCAGAGAGAAGAGCAGCAGGAAGCTCAGCTCAGAGTTGTTGGCTCTGACAATTGGAGTTGTTCTGTGATGAAAGAAAATAGCTGCTGTTATGATGGCCAGACAGGCCCCACTAACAGAGAATGCAGCCAGGATGATTGCCAGGACTTCATCATAGGAAAGAAACTCCACAGGTTTGGAGAAACAAGCATCTCTTTCAATATTAGGCCAAAAGTCACTGGGACATTGGAAGCAATTGAGGGAATCTATTTTAAAAAAAAAAATTAAATTAGAGCTCAAATATGTTCAAATCTGTGAATACATTTGGTCTCACCTGTCATGTTACTAATCTCTCCTTCAGGACATGGTATACAATCATAGCAGCAGATGGGTTTTCCTTTCTGCAACACTTTATGAGTTCCTCGAGAACAACTCTCAGAGCACACTGATACTGGGACCTGTTACAGAGATTCATACACAGGGCAAATGAATAGATCATTGTCTTTCACTGTAGTAGTTGCAAACCATATCACAAGTTTCATATGTTTAATCTTTCTCAAAAGGCTCCTAACTTCTTTTCTACCCTCCATCCATGTGATGTTCCTGTTGATATGAAACTCCTGGCCTTTAGGCAGTGATGCATCATAGTACCCTACTGTTACCAGCTCAATAACTCCACTCTCACTCTTCTGCCAGTTGACCAGCTCATAAAAAGCTACAGGATCCCCGTTAGCATCAAATGATACAGGATATCCATTACGGGAAAAGTTGACTTTTTTGAGTTTTGTAACAACCTGAAAAGATTTATAAAAATAGGGAAAAAATGAAGTTAGTTACTTATAATAATAATAATAATAATAATAATGTAGTTGTGTGAAGGTAGACAATATAAATGAAAATATCTTGGAAATATTTATCATTTTTTTCCACTAACCTGCTCCAACTTTAGGATGGTCTCTTTATCACACTGAGTGGTGAAGTTAGTTTCCTGACACACTGCATTGTGAATAGCATGAGCTATTGCATAAACAGCCTTGTACACCATGTTAGTGATCCTAAATTTAGACGTTTCTGTGTACGGAATTTTGAGTGTTTTTATATCTTCATTTCCTTCACACATTTTTTTTGATGATTCAGCATCTACAAGACAGGTGGCGAATATTTACATTTAATTTAATTCACAACCCTCCAAAATAAACAAATAAAAAAACACAATAAACTAATTGATTAATGAATCAATAAAAACATATCTGGTGTTAAACGTAGGTGAATAAATACATTTTGTACTTTCTGTTGAATTTCTATAATATTGATGAACTTTGGCACAAACATGCCCATACAAAAAAGAAAAATGCATATTTGTTTCTCAGTTATTCATGAAAATAGTTTGATTTATGATTTTGTTGTCTCACTTTTTGTCAGTGTGCAGTTGAATGCATCCTCCCAGAACACAGTCAGCACTAAGGAGGCTGCTACTTTAGTGGGAGAAAGATCCAGCAGGAAGTCTCTCAGACCTGGGATGACAGATTGTTGAATGCCAACTCCAATGGCTCCTGCACAGAAACTGTAGCCTAAGTAGCTTGGTTCAGTCACCCAGGACTCACTTCCTATCCACTGACGAGGTGGTGGAGGCTCCCGGGCCAGCTCCTCTAACAGAAACTTCATGTCTCCAGATGCTACAAATGCAACAATGACTGTTGCAGTTGACCTAAAGAGTCAATTTTTATTCAGTTTTTTTCCACATTAAAATTCTTTAATTAAAAGTAAAAAAAACATTAAAAAAATATTCTAAATCAAAATCAGTGATGTAAAAACCTGCGAATGACATCAGCCACTCTCTGGATCTTGCTGCGCGTGTCTGTTCGATAAAAGGACACAGAATATTCCACACAGATTCCCTCTCTCTGTGCTGCATCAAGAAAAGACTTCATGCCATTATTTCCGTAATCTGAGTCTGAGCGGACAGCACCTATCCAAGTCCAGCCAAAGTGTTTCACCAGTTTGGCCAGTGCATCAGCCTGGAACTGGTCACTGGGAATCGTTCTGAAAAACGTCGGGAACTGCTGCTTATCTGACAGACAGGCACAGGTAGCAAAGTGGCTGACCTTAAAGAAAAAACAAGACTTTGAGGTAAACATTTCAGTTCTTGGATTTGTTGCTTGTAACTGAATCCGTCTACTCACCAGAGGAACGTTGAAGGACCCGATGATGCGAGACATGCTGATGGATGGTGTAGATCCAGACTCCCCAACAACAGCCACCACCACACCAGACTGGGAACAATTGCTGCCTTTGTAAAACACCGGGTCCTGGCCGTTTGATAGTTGGAACATCACGTGCACAGCCACCGGCGCCGAGGCGCACGTGTCAAAGACCTGATATCCGAGTTTGATGCCCGGCAGCAGCTCTGTGCTGTTGTTGATCTCCTCGATGGCAAAAATCATTGCGCGTGAGAAGCGCAGCTCACGACTGTTAATGCTGCACACACACAATTACAGTGTGTGAAGGATTTATAGCATGTTTATTAATTAGCATTTGTACTATAACATCAATTTGTTAGCATAAAGAGATGTTTGGGCTACAAATAGAACTGTTTCACGTCTCATGTACAAATATGTTTCCATTGAATAAACACTGATGGTCTAATGGTTCAGAATGATCACTAAAACTTGCATTGAAGAAATAATATTAATTTAGCCTGCATTACCCTGACATTTCTCATATATATGCTTTAATAAAGCAGAAAAAACTTCCATTTCTACCTTTTAAACATTTAAATACTTCATTACATTATTCCCTTTATCTTTTCCCTTCTGCTCCATACCAACCTCCGTGTGCAGCTGGGTGGCTCAGGCATAGAGGTGTAATTGTGAATCTTAGTGTTCTCTTTGTAATTGATGGAAAATGCACCCCCGATAATAAAGTCTCCATCCATTGAGAAAGCAGGTGGACGAGCGGTGCCCTGAAGGTTGCATTTCAAAGATAAAGACCCAGTTGTGACCCCATCAGCCACTGCTTCTGTAAGCCCAGCCCGGTGTAGGTGACCACCCACAGACCCACCCAAAGCAACACCTGGGTTAACATCAAACAAGCCAAGCGTTAGCCTTAGACCAACAAGGAAAACTGAGATGTCCATCCCCTCAAGTCTGTTCTTGTTGGTATGTGGGGGTGCGTTTGGTTTATATAGCTCTCCAAAACGACCTCAGTATGTGAAACACGCTGAAGGAGATGTCATCATCTATTTGTGTTAAGCCATCTGATACAATGACCATTGTGTCATTTCCATCACATGACCCTGTCTCTTTTCTTCTATGTTAACACTACTAACATACACTCGCCGGCCACTTTATTAGGTACAGCACTAACATTTCCTGATCACCACATGAAGTAAACTTTGTTTTAATATGTGCAGCTTTCACCTAAGAATGTATGCAATTATTTTTTCAAACATTCCATTTTCAAATTACAAATAAAAACACTCAGACATGTGTTCAATCCTATTGTAATACCGCCATCTAGTGGACAGTGTAGGGTAATCCAGAAACTGGAGAACATTGCAGATGTGACCTCTCATCAGCTGAACTTTAAAAGTAGGATTACCTGGACCCATAAGCTTTTAAAAAGATTGTTCAAAATTGGATTGCCTTGCTGAACTAAAATGATTATGTTTGCTTGCATTACATTGCAGTAAGTGGGGGAAAAAGCTGAGCACAAAGCAGTATTTCCTGGCTTGAAAAATATTTATAGATGGGTCCAGAGTGAAGAGATTCTGGAGTTCAGTGCTAAAAACAGGGTTTGCAAAGGCTTGGTACCAGACTAGTTGGAAACTAAAAGGGTATGTGGTCTGATTTGATGAAGTGGATTATAGATCCCTGCAAACATGCAATGTCGCATGGACATGCAGATCATGTCTACATTGAGTCTATCGGTCTAGACCACATCTGTAGGATGTTCTAACTAGCTCTTTGCACTGTGGGATTATATTATATTTTAAGTCTGTGCTATCAAAAAGTGAGGCTGAAAGCAACTTGCTTGCATGCAGCTGTGACATTCTAAACAATGAACATTTGAACGTGCAGCAGCACTGTAGAAACTGTTAATGAACAAAAGTCAACAATGGGAAAAATAACATCAATAACAATGTCCTCTTTGTTTACATGGGTTTAAACAGGGAACACTTGTCCTGGTAATACCTCAACTTGACATTTCCAGATGTTTGCTGTTGTTCTGGAACCAGAGGAGGCTAACCCCGAGAGACTATAGGGAGATAAAAGGATGTAATTTTAAGATGTTCTAAAGCAAACTGATTAAACCAACTCTTGTAAAAACTATTTTTGCCCTTCCTGAGGTCAACCTGTGAATTAGTGAAGGATGTGAACTGTCATTTCATCAATTTTTAAGAACAGGATTGTCAATAACTTTAATTATTATGTGCAGGTGCTACTTAATTATCATTATAAACCAGTCACCTCAGTTTGCTATGACTATTCCCTCCCTCGGCTGTGACGAAGCCCATAAAGGGAGATGACTACACATTTAAAATGACCACTGAGGAACATTAATGCAGCTGTGGAAGGAGGACATTTAGTTATGGAGGCATCTCCCCAAACGCTGGCCTCGTTTTACATCCTGATTTTCGTTTATTGTCTCACTGAGTTTTCCCTCTCTGCTGTTTTCTCACCGTGCAAACTGAGAAGACAGTTTCATCTTAATGGTATGCACAGAGCTGGTGATGTGATTTTAGGTGGACTGTTTGAAGTCCACTACACCTCCGTCTTCCCTGAGCTGACGTTTACCTCGGAACCAAATGAGCACATCTGTCAAGGGTGAGTGCACTCGTATGATGAAACATCAGAATCGATGCACATGTTTCATTTTTGTGTTATTTGTACCTTTTTATGTTCAAGCTTCGACCCTCCAGGGTTTAGACACGCCTTGACCATGGCGTTTGCTATTGAGGAGATCAATGAGAACCCGCATCTGCTTCCTAATGTGACCCTGGGCTACAGTTTATATGATAACTGTGCTACATTAGTACTTGGGTTCAGTGCTGCATTATCACTAGCCAGTGGTCAAGAGGAACAGTTTGTGCCGCAGACAGGATGCTTGGGGAGTCCTCCAGTCCTGGGGATTGTTGGTGATTCCTTCTCGACATTTTCTATTGCCACCTCTGATGTATTGGGTTTATTCAGACTGCCTATTGTGAGTTTCCTTCTCTCAGATTAAGACATCAAACAATACTCTAAAGAAAACCTTTGAACTGCGTGTTTTTATACAGGTGAGTTACTTTGCCACATGTTCCTGCCTAAGTGATCGCCGCAGGTTTCCATCGTTCTTTAGAACAATCCCAAATGATGCTTTTCAGGTGAGATTCAGTCTTAAATAAGGTTCAACAATAAGAAAATCAACATAAAGTCACTCCAGCCCAAGATGCATTGAAGTGATTGTATGTCTGTCCCCACTTAGGTGCATGCCATGATTCAGATCGTGAAACACTTTGACTGGACGTGGGTCGGACTGTTGGTCAGTGATGATGACTACGGGCTCCACGTCGCCCAGTCCTTCCAGTCTGAGCTGACTCAGTTTGGATCAGGTTGTCTTGCCTACTTAGAGATCTTGCCCTGGGGCGAAAACCCAGCTGAGCTCAGAAGAATTGTGGAAGTGATTAAAAGGTCCGAAGCTCGTGTGATAATCGTATTTGCTCACCAGATTCACATGATTCAACTGATGGAGGAGGTATCTATCTGGACATCTAGGGGTAACGTTGTGGTTTTTGCAGTGCAACATTCTGACTAAACATGCGTGTTTTTAATGAAACGTAATAATCAGGTGGTAAAACAGAATGTGACGGGCCTTCAGTGGTTGGCAAGTGAAGCCTGGACCACTGCGGTGGTTCTCCAAACGCCTCGTCTCATGCCATATTTGGGTGGCACACTTGGCATCGCAATTCGTCGAGGAGAAATACCTGGACTTAGAAATTTTCTCTTAAAAACGCGTCCTGATGAAAACTACAATGGAAACAGCATGGTAAAGTGACTTTAAAACTGTTTCTACATCAACAAACATTATTTTTGTTCAGACGTTTCTTTTCTTTTCAGATCAGGCAGTTTTGGGAACATACATTTCAGTGTAGGTTCTCTCCTACACCAACAAGTTGGGTGGAAGCTGGGGGAGCCGTTTGCACGGGTGAAGAAGACCTACAGAGTGTGGAGACGGAGTTTTTGGACGTTTCTAACCTCAGGCCTGAGTACAATATTTACAAGGCTGTGTATGCTCTGGCATATGCTCTTGATGATATGCTGAAGTGTGAGCCAGGGAGAGGGCCTTTCACTGAGAACAGCTGTGCTTTTTTGCAAACGATGGAACCTTGGCAGGTATGATATCCGTTTAGAATCATGCATTTTTACTGAATAGAACAGAAAACCTCTTTATTGTCCCACAGTGGGGAAATGTTGGTGTCACAGCAGCAATCACATTCACAACGAAACCAAAGGGGAACAAAAATACAAAAGAATAACAGAATAGAACACATACTGAACATTAAATGTTGAATATTATGATGTTTTATTTGCAGCTTATGTATTACTTAGAAAAAGTCAACTTCTCAATTCCGTTTGGTGATCAAGTATCGTTTGACAAAAATGGTGATGCATTACCAACGTATGATATTATGAACTGGCAGTGGCTTCCTGATGGAGGAATCCGAGTTCATAATGTGGGAATTGTTAAAAAGTCAACCTTCAATGGTGAAGAACTAAAACTTTATGAGGACAACATATTCTGGAACTTTAACAACAATCAGGTTACATTTATTCCTTTCTGTTGAAGACATTATGTTCTGTGTAAAAATAAGGGGTGATCTTAAAGGGCTATTCCACCCCTAAGTGAAATTTGGTCTATTTCCGTATTCCCCACAGGTAGATAAGTGAGAAAAAAAGCATTTTGTAACCAGCACAGTGATTCTCCTGATCTGGCATCAGTCCATCTGCTTTAGCTTAGCATAAACAATGGAAGTGAATGGCAGGTGCTAGCATTTTGTGTGCAAAAGTGATTAAAATGACTTAATAATCATGTCAATTGCAAAGAAAAGTAAGAAGTAACATGCAGGAGCCGATTTACACTTGGGATAATTATTGAGCTCACCAGGAATAATTGGTATCATTATTGAGTCATTTTAATCACTTTTGCACACAAAATGCTAGTAGCTGCCACTCACTTCCATTGTTTATGCTAAGCTAAAGCAGATGGACTGATGCCAGATCAGGAGGATCACTGCGCTGGTTACAAAATGCTTTTGTTTTCACTTATCTACCTGTGGGGAATACGGAAATAGACCAAATTTCACTTAGGGGTGGAATATCCCTTTAAGAATTTATAAATGATTGCTATATCCACAGCCTCCTGAGTCGGTGTGCAGTAAGAACTGTCCTCCTGGGACTCGGATGGCTAGAAAGAAGGGACAACCTGTCTGCTGCTTTGATTGTGTTCCTTGTTCTGAAGGAAAGTTCAGCAATACAACAGGTCTGTGTCATGGTTCATCATCATGTTTGCTTACAAGATCTTTGTGGGGAAGGAGTGAGGCAAGAACACAAATTATAGACTTAAATAAAAGTGTTCTTGGTTTATTTGAAATATGTAGCCTATCTATGTTTAAAAATGCAAATTTAAAGAGCTAATTGGATTAGCTACTTATTCTATTGATCCTTTAATGATCCTTCCAAATTTGTTACTTAGAACTGACGTTAAAAATGCCAAACTGACTGAAGATATACATTTTTATTTGATTTCTTAGACTCTGCTGAGTGTATCAGTTGTCCAGAAGACTTCTGGTCCAGCCCCCTGCGTGACCAGTGTGTCCCCAAGAAAACAGAGTTCCTCTCCTATCAGGAGCCTCTGGGTGTTTGTTTGACGACAGCGTCACTGCTCGGCACATTTACCTGCATCGTTGTTTTAGCGATCTTCACCTATCATCGTCAAACACCCATGGTGCGAGCCAACAATTCAGAACTGAGTTTTCTCCTCTTATTGTCACTGAAGTTGTGTTTCCTGTGTTCACTGCTGTTCATTGGACGACCCAGACTGTGGACATGCCAGCTGAGGCATGCAGCCTTTGGGATCAGCTTTGTTCTTTGTGTTTCGTGCATCCTGGTTAAAACCATGGTGGTTCTGGCTGTGTTCAAGTCCTCCAGGCCAGGAGGTGGCGCCAGTCTCAAGTGGTTTGGTGCTGTGCAACAGAAAGGAACAGTTTTTGCTCTCACTTGCGTTCAAGCAGCAGTTTGCACGGTTTGGATAGTGACTGCCTCACCAATACCGCATAAGAATACCCAGTACCATAATGATATCATCGTTTACGAGTGTTTAGTAGGTTCCATTATCGGTTTCAGTGTTTTACTCGGCTACATCGGCATACTGGCTGTGATGAGCTTCCTTTTAGCATTTCTAGCAAGAAATCTTCCGGACACATTTAACGAGGCCAAACTCATCACGTTCAGCATGCTGATCTTCTGTGCTGTGTGGGTGGCCTTTGTTCCTGCTTATATCAGCTCACCGGGTAAATATGCAGATGCAGTGGAGGTGTTTGCCATCCTGGTTTCCAGTTTTGGACTTTTGATGGCTCTGTTTGGACCCAAATGTTATGTAATATTGCTGAGACCAGAAAAAAACACAAAGAAAGCCATAATGGCTCGAGGTTCAACCAAGTAACGATAATTACAAGGAAATCGGTTAAATGTAATTACTTTTATTTCTGCATTGGTATGCTACGCAGACCCTTTGTTTGTTTGTTTGTTTGTTTGTTTGTCTGAGTCAGAGGGAGCTTGTGCCTATCACCAGCAGTCAGGGTGTGTGAGGTGGGGTACACCCTAGAGAGGTTCAAGTGATTTTCATACATGTGGCTAAGATTGTTCTTAAACATATATTTTCTGTTTAACCAGCTTTTTTTCTCATAATTTTATTTTAGGTTTTACAAGAAAAACTTTATTTTATAAACTTTTTTAATTTATTTATTTGTGTTTATTTTCCGCTCTGCCACAAATTGCCCTCGTTCACCTACTGTACACATTTGCTGCTGGGGGCTCGGGTCTCAGTCAGAAGAAGGTGCCGCCTTCCTCCTCCTCGTCCTGAACTACTTCTTCTTCATTCTCTCCTCCTCCTCCTCCTGCATCTGATCCTCCACTAACTCCTCCCTGGCCAAGGCTTTTTTTCTTATCAAGGCTTTTTTCTTATCAAATCCGATAAATCTTCTGCGTCTATGTTTCCCAACACATTTTCCATCATCTCAAGGGTTGGGAAAGTTCGGCCTCCATCTGCTCCATTTCCTTCCTTTTCTTGGAAGTTGTTATGAAACACTTTGTCTCATGTCTCCTAGGATTTTTTTAGCAAAGTCATTCACTTCTTTCACCTGGCCAACCACATCAGAATCAGGCTCTGATCCATCTACCTGCATCACTTCAGATGAATGAGCCATGATTGTACCAACCATAGGGACTCAAACTTTCCATAAATTGCTAGAAGTAATACATATTTTTTCATCTGGATATCATCTTATATTGAGTAAGTTATACAATGAGTGTAATCTCTTCAGTCATCATCTGTTGGGCAGCAGCATCACAACCAGGGACCTAAAAAGGCTCTACAACCTGATAAAAAAGGCTGATTCTGTTCTGAGGACTACTGTGGAACCACTGGAGATGATAAATAAAATAAAAAGATGGACAGCACTGAGCATCCTCTTCATGATTCCTTCATGCAACAACAGAACATCTTCTTCAGACCTGCTGTAAAAAACACGCTGCTACAGGAGATGCTTCCTGTCCACAGCCACCAGCACATTTAACCACTTTTGAAGAACATTAACTAATATGAGAACATTATTGATGCTATTATTTTATTATTATTTTATTGTTATTATTGCTTGAACAAATATGAGTTTCAACATTTAATTTCTCTCTGGGATGAATTTGCAGCCTTAAATTAAAGCCAGGTTTAATCTTAAGTCATATGGTAAATGGCTTGTTTTGGTATAGCGCCTTCTAGGGTTCTACAACCCCCCAAAGCGCTTCACAACGCAATCAGTCATTCATCCATGCGCACACACCTTCACACGATGGTGATTAGCTACAACGTAGCCATAGCTGCCTTGGGGTGCACTGACAGAAGCGAGGCACAGGCACCTCCGGTCCCTCCGACCACCACCACCAGGGAAGGCAGGTTACGTGTCTTGCCCAAGGACACAACAGCAGCATTCTCTGGTGGGAGCTGGGATCGATCCTACAACCCTCCGATGACTGGACAACCCGCTCTACCTCCTGAGCTACTGCTGCATGTATAGTATCATGAATATGAAGTCATGTATGAATTATGACAATATCAAGATTTTCCTCCTTTGAAACAGATATTTGAAAATAAAATAAAAAGTTGTATCATTATAACATTATTAATATTTAATTATTAAACTAATATATTGGCATGTTATTGGTTTAATGCTATATTTACACATAAACCATGACATAAGATTATAGTGTCATTCCATTAGGCCACCTATAAGAAATGTATGGAGCGACACACCTGTCCATTGTGGTCACCTGTATGTAAATCACCCCCCCCCCCCCACACACACACACACACACACCACCACCACCACCACCACCACCAATAAATAAAAACAATGAAGCAGATATTAAAAAGCTGTCCACTACAATGACCATTATGTTAAAAGTGGTTAATTTAATAGCGATGCAAAACGTTGAATAAAGCAATTTCTAAAATCTGAAAATGCAAAAGAACAAAAGTACCTGTTCACTTAATATTTACACTTGACTATATCAGCAAAAAATGATGACAACTAAATACCTCTTTCTTATATCCTTTATTAAACATACATTAAAGCATTCAAATAATAATTTATTTTAGGTTTTACATGATCTAAAGCATGGTAATGGACTTTTGACTGAATAGAAGCTGCAAAGAATCAAATATTAAAAATCATAACAGTGTTTAATAACCTCAGTTATGCAGCAATATTATTTTTCATTTAGCATCGTCCCCATGGGTTTGCATCTGTGCCCTGATGGGTGTGAACAATGGACCACATAACCTTGTATATAAATCAGGTTTTTATACATGTAGACTTGTGAGTAGAAGGTAAGATATGGGGGCTTTCGTTGTCAATTGTTTACTTACAAACATCTATCATATTATGATTTATACGTCTCTTTTCTTTTCCGAGTCATCCTTCCTTTCTTCATCTTGTAAATTACTGAGAACGTTTCATTTGAATGGTCTGCACAAGCCGGGCGATGCGATTCTGGGAGGGCTGTTCGAAGTCCACTACAGTTCTGCTTTTCCTGAACACACGTTCACCTCAGCGCCACATCAGCCCAGCTGCCAGGGGTAAGTTTGTAATTAGCCAACAGATATGACATCATTCTAATGCCTTATAGTTAAATTCTTGTTTTGCTGTTAGCTTTGACACACTTGGGTTCAGGCATGCCATGACCATGGCCTTCGCAATTGAAGAGATCAACAAGAACCCCAGCTTGCTGCCTAATATCACTCTGGGATACAGTCTTTATGACAACTGTGCCACTCTAGGAATCGGATTCAGTGCCGCACTGTCAATGTCCAGCGGTCAAGAGGAACAGTTTTTGCTTCAGGAGAACTGCTCAGGGGTTCCCCCGGTCGTGGGAATCGTTGGCGATCCCTTTTCCACGTTTTCCATAGCTGCTTTAGATGTTTTAGGTTTATACAAGCTGCCGATGGTAAGTTCCCCTCCTTCACAAGTTGTGTCCTTTTTCATTTGATGCATTTGAGCATGTGCACAGTTTATGACCCCCTTTCATAGGTGAGTTATTTCGCTACATGTTCGTGTCTGAGTGATCGTCAGCGATTTCCTTCCTTCTTCAGAACAATCCCAAGTGATGGTTTCCAGGTAGAACGCATTAAACACAAGAAACGCACATGAAAATAAATGAATCAAACATTGAATATCAGTAATAATGTGTGTATTTTGGTCACGACGTTTTGCATACATCTCGTTTTTGTCCCTTCACTCTGTTTTCACTCAGGTGCGTGCCATGATTCGGATCCTAAAACACTTTGGGTGGACGTGGGCAGGTCTGCTTGTCAGTGATGACGACTATGGCCTCCACGTTTCCAGATCCTTTCAAACTGACTTGACTCGTGCAGGTGGAGGCTGTCTGGCTTACGTAGAGGTTTTGCCCTGGGGCAAAAATCCCAGCGAGTATCAGAGGATTGTGAATGTGATGAGAAAATCCACAGCGCGTGTCGTGATGGTGTTTGCACATCAGATGCACATGATTCAAGTCATGGAGCAGGTTGGAATGAAAAATATGCAAAATCAGAGTTTTGTTTGAATAAAATGGGCTTGATTGCATTTGAAGATTCAAAATCCTTTTAGTTAAATTTCTGCAAGTCAAATATGTGAAAAAGTGTTTTAATATTTTTAAACAATCTTTCACCTTGTTGCCATTACACTGTAAATCTTAAGGTGTTTTAATGCACACACAAAAGCAGTAAATATTTTAATCTTGGATGTAATTATTGTTTTTATCACAAAGTAGATGGTAAATGCTAGGGATGTTCCGATCACATTTTTTTGCTCCCGATCCGAGTCATTAGATTTTGAGTATCACCGAGTCCCGATCCGATACTTCAGCAAAGCATTAAAATAAGAAGAAAAAAGGAAAAAACACGTCCATGTTGTCCTTTAATTTTTGTATTATTATTTAGGTATTCCTTTGTTTCTGTATTTATGTCATTTCCTTAGTGTATCTGCCATAAAACATCACTTGTTTAGGACGTACATTGATAAAAAATGTGTTAATATTATGAATATATTTAAAAGTAGTGGAGTTGCTCATATTTCAAATTGTTTACGTCCTCATTATGCGGCTTTATTGAGTGATGCGCGGCACCACGTAATGGTGTTTTCCTCCAAGAAACAAAGAACACTGATGTAGATTAGCTTGTTGAGATTAAAACTAAGCCATTGTTGTTCCGTTTGAAAATCTCTATCTCAGAATGAATTTGAAAAGTGATATTTGTTGTTTTATACGGTTAAATCCGATCTTTTTCACCCGATTCCAATCTTTTGAAAATCACGTGATCTGGCCTGATTTCCGATCACGTGATCCGATCGGAGCATCTCTAGTTAATGCTACACAAAACTCATTAAAACACTGATATTATGTGATGCTAGGTGGTGAAGCAGAACATCACAGGCCTGCAGTGGATTGCCAGTGAAGCTTGGACTTTAGTTGATGGCCTCCAAACCCCAGCCTTCATGCCCTTTCTGGCAGGAACCCTGGGTATCGCCATCCGACGAGGAGAAATACCAGGACTCAGTGACTTCCTGTCAAGAATTCACCCTGAACAGCAAGACAATGAAAATAACATGGTGAGTTACAACAAAAACATGGTGGTATTTATTTTTACTAATGTACGTTTTTGTTCCGTCATTTCAGGTGAGACAGTTTTGGGAACACACGTTTAACTGTAAGTTTCCACCACCTTCAGTGGGCTGGGTGGAAGCTGGAGGGGCACAATGTTCTGGAGAAGAAGATCTGGAGAATGTGAAGACTGACCTGTTGGATGTGTCAGAACTGAGGCCTGAATATAATATTTATAAGGCTGTTTATGCATTAGCGCATGCTCTGAATGACATGCTGCACGGTGTTCCTGATCAAGTTCCCTTTAGAGAGAAGAGCTGCACCAGTTTGCAAACATTAGAGCTCTGGCAGGTACGTTAGTTTCATATAAACTCAGTCATGCTTAAGAAAGTATTATATTATTTGTCATCTGGTCTTCAATTCATTTAATTTCAATCATGCATATGATTCATTTGCAAGTTTCATGTATTTTTTTAGTTTATATTTGTTTTTATAACCTAAAAAAGTAAAAGCCAAAGGTGCAATAACCAAGTACAGACACATGCATTATACTGTTTCAGATGTCTGACTTTTCTCCAATTTAAAATCCTTATTTTACTTATTTCCTGCAATATTCTAATTGTCTGAGATTTTGAATTTGGGGTTTTCATCAGCCATAATCATCACAATTATAACAAATAAAATCCTGAGATATCTCTTTGCATGAGTTTGTCTCATATATTTCACTTTTTAAATTGAACTGAAATAAAAGAACTTTTGTTTAATATTCTAATTTTTCACATCCCATCTTTGAGATTTTAAGTAAATTTTTCTCCTTTCACTTCCACTTTAATAACAAAAATCAAATAACTCGGTTAATGTTTCATGTTTATGAGTGTAAATTCTTTGCACTCAGATCTCTAGAACATTATATATTCTGTTTTTTTATTATGTCACCATAGCAAGCAATGACTCCTTCAATTATCATGGCCAATAAAGTCCCTCATGGTTGAGTTATTAGATATTTATTTAATCATTTATGTAGGAAATAACTAAAGAAACTGACGTTTTTATAGTTAGTTGCTCTGATAAATGGTAATAAATAAAAAGCTATTTCATATTGCTACAAAACTGCAAATTAAGTTTAAATAACTCATGAAATGCTGTTAAGAAACGAATAATTCTACACTCATTCAATGTGTTTTCTCTGTCTGTAGCTTGCGTTTTACCTAGAAAATGTTAACTTCACCACATCCTTCGGTGACCAGGTCTCGTTTGATGAGACTGGTGATGCGTTACCCATTTACGATGTGATGAACTGGCTGCAGCTCCCTGATGGAAGAAGTAAAGTTCAGCGTGTGGGCGAGGTCAAGAGGTCCGCCTCCAAAGGTGAAGAGCTCACGCTCGATGAAGGGAAAATCTTCTGGAACTTTGAATCTAAACAGGTTGCAAAGTTAATATTGTTTGGTTTAATACAACTTGAAATCCGTAAATTGGTGTGGAAAACTGCTCATTTCCTGCTTTGCTTCCAGCCCCCCAGGTCAGTGTGCAGTGAAAGCTGCCCCCCAGGAACACACATGGTGCGGAGGAAAGGAGAGCCTTTGTGTTGCTTTTACTGCGTTGCTTGTTCTGAAGGAAAGGTCAGCAATGAAACTGGTTGGTATTGTTTTGGTATTAGTTGTTATTTCATACAGAAAGTGGACTTGTGTTTTCTGGGTCTTGCTTTATCGCAACATCAGACATGTGGTATGGCATGATAGTTAACATATGAATATAATTATATAAAATAAAAGTTAAAATATAAAATCCTAACAGGTAGGCTAGAAAAGTCCCACATGATCTGTTTTCAATAGTACCCTGGTTGTTGCAACTCTAAGCTTTAGAACAAACAAGCATAGTTGCCCACTCTGTGTTGACTCCAGTTGGGTTTGGAGAGTGAGGGACCCATCCAATATGGCGGTGACTCTGTTACACTCTCCAGCGCCCAATGGGGCATCTATGTATTCATGGCTCGTGTAATTTCTTCATCTTCATGACAATCCGCATGCAGCATCCACAAAAAAATAGAAACCAAGTGGAAATTTTCCAAAATCCTGCATCCAAATCTGTCCCTCACTGTAGCCAGTGTAAATGCTCTGATTGGACTCGACGATTTTCGGTCTTTGCAGAAGCCGCACGGATTCTGATCCACATCTGTTGTGCACTTGGTGTAAATGAGGTGTCAGTGCATATGTCGACATCACATTTTTGTTGTTTATAGTGTTTTTCATAATGTTTTAACCATTGTAAAGATGTGAATAATGCTAAAAGAAATGTTTCCATTGTTCTGTGCTTTGCATTAATACAAAGTATTCCCGTGCATATGGTTGGATGCATATGCATTCAGGTGCCTCTCACTGACTGATACAAATAATCCAAGACAAAGATTTGCGAGACGGTCATATTTCACTTGGATACATTTGTCTATATAAAAAAAGCAAAGATTTCTCTAATGGTAATGAAGCCTCATTGCTTTAAATATTGGGTATTGGGTTTTAGTCACTTTCAATTATTAGAAATAACAATCCTCCTCTCATTGTCAGACTCCTTGGAATGCTTCAGATGTCCAGACGACTTCTGGTCCAGCCCCCTTCGTGACCACTGTGTTCCCAAGAGAACAGAGTTCCTCTCTTATGAAGACCCACTGGGTGTGTGTTTGACCATGGCTTCACTGCTGGGCACGTTCTTCTGCGCCATTGTTCTGGGGATCTTCACCTATCATCGTCAAACACCCGTGGTCCGATCCAACAATTCAGAACTGAGTTTTCTCCTCTTATTGTCACTGAAGTTGTGTTTCCTGTGTTCGCTGCTGTTCATTGGACGACCCAGACTGTGGACATGCCAGCTGAGACATGCAGCCTTTGGGATCAGCTTTGTTCTTTGTGTTTCATGCATCCTGGTTAAAACCATGGTGGTTCTGGTCGTGTTCAAGTCCTCCAAGCCAGGAGGTGGCGCCCGTCTCAAGTGGTTTGGAATTGTACAACAAAGAGGCACCGTTTTTGCCCTTACCTGCATCCAAGCAGCTATCTGTACAGCATGGATTGCCACTGCTTCACCACTACCTTATAAAAACACCCAGTACCACAATGACATAATAGTTTACGAGTGTTTAGTTGGTTCTGTTGTTGGTTTCAGTGCTTTACTTGGTTATATCGGCTTACTGGCTGTCAGCAGCTTCATGTTAGCATTTCTAGCAAGAAATCTACCAGACAACTTCAATGAGGCCACACTCATCACGTTCAGCATGCTGATCTT